>JAFIDM010105266.1:0-16329 GCA_023159025.1 Thereuonema tuberculata | reverse complement strand
AAATAGCAGACAAACAAATATAAATAGCGGAGCGGCACTGAATCGGCAAGAGCTGAACTAGACGGCGCTGAAACGTTGTAGACCAAAGCTCTCGGGCTCATATGTTGCCGGTTCGAATCCCTATATCTAGCATTTTTTTTCTTTTAATTTTTTTTTTCTCAATGTCCGCGCAGCTTTCTTTTTTTCTTTTTCCTTAATTTATTGTACTTCTTGTTTTTTTATTATTATTTGATTTTTTTTATTTTATTATTATAGGTTGTCCTTAATTTTAGATTTCAGCACAATTCTTTTTTTTCTTGTTAATTATTCGAGTTGCCAAGACAAAGACCATTCAACTACTGATGTTTATTTGCTTTTGCATTTTGACAATTTCCGTATCCCAAGGTAAGAATTTATGGAAGAATTTAGTAATTTTTACAATATTTATTATTTGTGTTCAACGCCGGGACTTGAATTCGGATTTTCGCCAAACCACCACCAGTCGAAGAGGATGATTCACGGGGCTTCGACTCCCGGCTTGATCTGAGTCGCTGCAAACACAGGAATCCCAACAGTCTTTCATTAAGAGTCAACTAAAAAAATAAGAAGGCCTAATCGATTTAATTAAATATAAAAAAATCTTTGGGAAATATCATTGAATTCAGAAATTTTGTAGAATTCATTCGACCGTAAGACTGAATCAAATCATTGAAATATAACAATACAACTTAGGAAAATAATTCTTTTTTTTTCCAATTGTGAACTAAAAGTCGCAAAACTATAAAACACTATTTTTGTTGAAAACTTTCAAGATCAGCACTTCCAAGAAACTTTTGTTCTCTTAATAGTTAGGAACCAATTTACGTCGCAGTAATACACTGCTATCACTTACAGGCGTTATAAACACCAAAAAAATTGAATAATTATTTTTTTGTTAAACCACTTACTTAGTTTTTCTCCAGATCTTGCTAAACTAACATATTAAACCTTATTACACACATTGCTAACTATCAAAGAAAAATAGACGATTCAAACAATTCCGAACTGAAATACGAAATAAGTCACCAAATAACAGATTACGGCCAAAAAATTGCTTTTCTTGTATTTTTGATTTTTCAAATCAGTCCAAATTTCTTCGGCTTTATTTTAAAGTTTTACTATGTTAGCTTAACGTTAGTAGGTCGATGTTGTAATCTATATCACTAAAATCTTTTATTTCTCTGTCTGTCTGTCTCTCTGTCCGGCGCCATTTCCTAAGCGAATGGAAAAATAGAAATAATTTTTACAATGAAAAGTCAGCGACAGGAATCGAATCTACAAGCTTGTGATCCGAAGTCAGTCGTCTTATCCGTTAGCCCAAGGTGACTACTACTCACTTTATATTGTTTTTTGCCTTATGTGTCCTTCCCCTTCCCCTTTCCCCAATCAATAATTAATGAATTCAACATTTTTCGTTTTGAATCTCAAGATTTTTTATTTATTTACGATCGTCTGTTTATTTTTAATTCGAAAATGACAATTAGAACTAAAATTACAGAAATTTTGGAATATTTTAAATATAATATTCGTACTCAACCAAATTCTATATGATATTGAAAAACAAGCACGTGTACTGGGGAGATGTTTGAATAAAAAAAAAGAGTCAAGAAGGAAAGGAGCACTATTTCTATTAGATAGAATACTGAAAAATCACTATTTGTTACTCAACAACCATTACTATTTTAACTCAAAACCACTGAAAGGTATCAATTGTAATTAAAAAAAGAGAATCAAGAAATAAAGAAGCACTATTTCTAATAGGTAAAATACTGAAAAATCACTAATTGAATCTCAAAAATCCTCACTATTTCTAACTCAAACACCACTGTAAAGTATCAATTGAAATAAAAAAAAAGAGAGTCAAGAAAGAAAGAAGCAGTATTTCTATTAGGCAGAATACTGAAAAATCACTATTTGTAACTTAAAAACCAATACTATTTCTAACTCAAAAACCACCGTATATCTTTATTACTAAAATCTTTTATTTCTCTCTCTGGTGCAATTGTTGTAATTTGTAAAAATAGAAATAATTTCTACAAGTCCGAACATGCAACCCTTCTGCTCCGAAGTTAGACGTCTTAGCCATGAGACTATGAGGACTCCATTCTAATCTCTATAAAAAATAAAAATATATTGTATATATATATGACTGGTTCTAAAACCAGTCGTGGATTGAGAGCATAGACATCAAAACTTAAATAATAAAAAAAACATTAAAAAAATTTTAGTTTTACTTGATGTAATTTGTGTGTATGTTTTTTTTTTTAATAAATAAAAAGTTGTTTTCCGTTACATATACGAGGTATTCGGAGCGAAGCGACGGGTAGCCGACTAGTTGGAAAAAAAAAAGAATTTAGAATGTAATAACTCCCCGAAATTTTTTTGAGTTTTACCATTTGAACACTTATGCATGGTTCGTTTTCCTTTTCTTGTATAAACATTTATTAACTTGTGATGCTAATGTAAATTGCACCATTGTGGAAAAAAAAAATCTCTCAATTACGATTTTTAAGTCAGAAATCGCTCTGAAATTGTGAAAAGATCGTGTTTTCTCACGACTGTAATGAAACGGATGAAGATTTATCCGTGAATCTGGATCCATCTGACATGGCAAATGCATTCCTGAATGGCAATTTCCAATAAATGTGATGGTAAGTGTACAACAATCTATGTATAGTCTATGTATCTATACGCATATGTGTTGTTAAACACCTTTCACAGCCCAAACCGAATCCAATGAATTCTATCTCTTTGGAATCCCAATGGCCTCAAGATTTGGGAAATCTGACTTTCAGTTCACGGCACTTTGGTTTTAGGTGACCACTGACCAGATTAAGAGAATAATGGCAATTGGACAAAATTGGAATCTATCTAAACTGAATCGATACGCTGAGAACGAATATGAAACCTCAACCCAATATGGCAACTGCGCATTTAAATCACCCAATTAGTGCAACATGTGCGTCTGGACATACTAAATAAACTCAATGCGGACATCGCTAGAAATTGTACTTAATCTTCATAATAATAGCAGCTTAAATACATGAGATTTCACGCCAATCAGTAGTAATGTTACATTTAACAATGTAAGCATTTGATAGATTTCAAATTGTACATGGTCGTTTTATTGTTTATTTACAATAGAACGAATTTAAAAGATGTTTCCAGAACTCCTACGCTTCTCGCTTATTCATTGAAATGAACAGAAATTCTGCTTTAATTCAATTACAATTATTTGAAATTTTGACATAGACTAAATATATGATTGAATAAAGGTAAATTTTATAATTTTAGTGTATTGGTTATTAATACAATATATTCAGGGATTATTTTATTAGAATTTGCTCCACACTAAATTGTAAGTCATTATATTGCAACCATAAATTTCAAGCAGTAATAATAGATGAAAAAAAATGAAATATATCCATTACTTAATAATACCTATATCTTAAATATTGTTAATAATAAGGGACTTGTTTCAGAGGTAGACAATTTATGATCGGATCAATGAATTCTGAATATCTTGTCTGGAATATTATTTCAGAGCTAAGAGGGACAATGTGTGGTTAAATTAGAACAGTTTATAACAAATCTTTTTATTATTACACTTTAACAATAAATTAATGTTCTGCTGCGTTGTCCTATTAGTTTAATTTTCATATTTCTTAATTAACAAAAATTATTAAATTGTCTTTCTAATCATCATATTTGTAAAAATAAAACATAATTAGTAATACCGTAGCAGTAAAGAAAAAAAAAGTTAAAAGTAGTTTAATGTGCTTGAAATTACGTTTTGTTAAAAAAGTACATTAAAACTACGCACAAGTCTAAAATCGATTTTAAAAATAAAGAATATTTCCAATTTTAAATCAAACCAGTTTCGTTCCGAATATTGACGGAGCATCTTCAGTGAATGAGTTCGCTCAGGAACGCAGTGTCTTTTTTAAAGGCAAACAACCAAAAGTTAACCAGTAAAAAGCTTGGACCGTTGGACCAATTATTGGCGAGATGCTAATCGGCTGTTTAGAATAGCGGGAACACTTCCACGCAAGGTGGCGATCGTCGGCTGAACCCTGGTGGTGATCGGAAACACTGGAACAAACGCACATTGAGATGTTTGGAAAGAATGAAGATTCCCTGGTGGTGATCGGATGCACTGAAATAAAGGCTCATGGTGATGTTTGTAAACACTGAGGGTTGGTGGCATTACGATCTTAGCACCGAACAAAATAATCAAGATGGCACTGGATGCAATTAGAACAATAAGGAAAATAATAACTTGCAGGCTAGTTATTAATGGTCTCCACACTTTTTTTGGTAGAGACACTTTTTACTGACACAGTCATTAATACAAGATTCCGTGGACGCTATCATTACAATTCTTTACACTTGCGTTGAAAGTTTGAAGCCTCTATGGTCACAATTTTTTGGTTGTCCACAAATATATTCGTTTCATCATACTGCCGCTAAATGTCCTCACTTTTGCAGGAAATCACAGTGACAGTTCCGTTGTAACTGTTAGAAACTGGGATTTTCTGATATCTGTGAAAAAAAAAATCACACTGCGTGAAATATCGCTCATTACTTACCTATCCAATATAAATATTATTACATTAAGCATTTAGGCAAGTTGTTGAATTTTACGAATATCTTCTTGAAAAGAAATTCAAGTTTATACTTTTGAAAAAAAAAAAATAGAAAGATTTTCAATAAATCCCAATTTAATTAAATGATTATATCCGGCTGTAATAATAGCATATGATGAAAAGTTAAATAATAAAAAATCACGAAAAGCGAATGTGTGATATTTTATTGATTGAAGCTACTATCACTGCTTCAGTTTTTAGCGACCAATTTGGAAGCTATTGTGATAGCACGAAAATCAGTAGCTATTGTTGTTGTCCTGTTCGTCCATCCGTCTGTGTCTATGCACCCCTAACAAGTGCCGATCGAAAGGTTAGATCGACAAATGGATTTCACCATCTTGTTCACAGGACAAAACAACGTACGAATAAAACAACGTTTCACAAAAAACGCTTGTATAGTGGAAACTCAATTAACCATCACTGGATTAACCGTCACTCTCTGTTCTGCGTCATCGATTGCAAAATCTACTTATCCGTAAAATACGGAAATTGCCGCGAAAACATGCTCAAGCCTCGAAGAAGAACAGAAGAAGATGACTGACTACAGCTTCAACATATAAATCTTGTTATCTATTAGACCTACATGTTTTATGTTCCTATTATTATTATTATTGTTATTTGTTTGGTGTTTTACGATATCTATTTGTTACCGATAGATTTTTCTCAATCAAATCAAATTTAACGTGCGTGACAAGTTATTATTACTTAAAATAAAATAAGAAACGCACATAGCTAGAAAAAAACAACAACAAACAAACAAAATTCACTGCGGTAATTTTGGTTTATGTGCTGGGAAACGGAGACGGCACCGTTTCGAATTGAAACACTCTCATCAGTCCAGTGCAGCCCAGCATACCCAGCTCAGTGAAAAATACACTACACAAAACGGACAAACGAACAAGACAATGACCCCTCATTTTAAAAAATATAAAAAACAAATCAAGAATAAAAGGGGAGAATAATTAATCCACACTAGCATTAAGCTTAGCTGATTAAGGATTAATTCATTTAAAGTTAAACAAGACATTTTTGTTTATTTGTTTGTTTGTTGTTTTTTTCAAGTTATGTGCATTTCTTATTTTCTTTTAAGTAATGATAATTTGTCATGCACGTTAAATTTGATTTGATACTAACTTTTAAATGAATTAATCCTTAATCAGCTAAGCTTAATGCTAGCGTGGATTGATTGTTCTCCACTTTTATTCTTCATTTGTTTTTGATATTTTTTAAAATGAGGGGTCATTGTGTTGTTCGTTTGTCCGTTTTGTGTATTGTCCTTTTTCACTGAGCTGGGTATACTGGGCAGGACCGCACTGATGAGAGTGTAGCAACTCGAAACGGTGCCGTCTGCGGTTCCCAGCAAATAAACCAAAATTAGCTCAGTGAATTTCTGTTTGTTTGTTTGTCTGTTGTTTTTTTTTTCTCTAGTTATGTGCGTTTTTGATTTTCTTTTAAGTAATAATAATTTGTCAAGCACATTAAATTTGATTTAATACTAACTTTTTAAATGAATTAATCCTTAATCAGCTAAGCGTAATACTAGCGTGGATTTATTGTTCGCCCCTTTTATTCCTGATTTGTTTTTTGATATTTTTTTAAAATGAGGGATCATTGTCTTGTTTGTTTGTCCGTTTTGTGTATTGTCCTTTTTCACTGAGCTGGGTATGCTGGGCAGGACCGGACTGATGAGAGTGTAGCAACTCGAAACGGTGCCGTCTCCGATTCCCCAGCACATAAACCGAAATTAGCTCAGTGAATTTTTGTTTGTTTGTTGTTTTTTTTTTCTAGTTTTGTGCGTTTCTTATTTTCTTTTAAGAGAGATTTTTCTTTGTATTAATTTACTGTTTTCCGTTCGTCGCAAACCAGCATTGAAATTTCGTTACTGTACATGTTTATTGCAAAATTTCTGTTATCCATCAATTCGGTGAACCGTCACAGTCCTGGTCCAGAAGGTGAGGGTTAATCGATTTTCTATTGTAGGTCCAAAAACTGATGTGAATCATCCATCTACTGTGCTCCTGGTCTAACGGTGGAAAAGAACCATTTTGAAAAGTAGGTTTTATATATGTTTAAATAGGCGTTTAAAAAATTAATAAAACGAAATTGGTACAACTCATTTAGCATGTATCGGTAATGACAAAGCATTTGATAATATAAGTTAAAAACTGTGGTATACAATGGAAAAAAGTGGTTCACACATCTATAAAATGCATGCACAGCATTTAGGAAAGTCCAAAATTATTATTGAGACCGAAAGAAAGAATTAACATAAAGGAATAATACAAGACTAATATAGGGCCCGATCTAAGGGGGGGGGGGTAGGGGGGGCAAGCCGGACAAATGCCCAGAGCGGCAAAAATGAGAGACAGCAAAAATAAGAGCGGTTGGCGGCTATTAAAAAAGTAATTTTATGAATTTTGTAATTAATGGAGGCATAAATAACTAATCGGATATATTAATCAAATAGCCTATTAAGTAAACTAACTAAGTAGATAAACTACTCATAGTGCTCATGAACCTGACGAATAAAAGACCAAAATCGAAAAACTCATTTTGAACGAATTCGGTAATGCAGCAACACCAGGATGTGTAATGTCATTACTAAAACACTGAATGCATGTCAGAAACGAGGGATTACCGATATACTGTATAACCAAAAATAATACTTGCCGTTGGTAGCGTTAACAAAAAAAACCGATCGTTGGTTTCATGTTGCGAATTGAGGGAGGTTCTCTGTTTCGCCCATATATATTATAAACATATGTATGTTTGTCCGCGATTTTCTCAAAAACTACTGGACTGAGTGTTTGTTTTCAGACATAAGGTTTGGTGGAATCCTGACCTTCCAAAGTTATATAATATAAATTGAAGTACTTTGTTTTAAACAACTTATAAAAAAAAAAGGCTCTCTGTTTGGAACTCGTTTTTTTGGCAAGTGAAAAACAAAAACAATTGCTTTTCGTACAAACTGAAACTGTAACAGGGGAATTTTCTCATGGATTAGTGATGTGTGGTCAAAAATCGACAGGGACTAACGTCGGAGTTTAATCTAACGCACACACACTTTATTTACAATTATTTACAGCTTTACATACAGTTTTGGATGGAATTTCAAACACTCCTGAGCTTTCTTTCTGGTCCGCCTGTGGCTTGCTCGAAAGCTCTCTGTGCGGTCCGTCTCTGGGAGAGAGAGCTCGTACGCAGCTGATTTCCCCCCCCCTCCCGACTCAGTCAATCTCAGGGCAGATTAACTGACCAATCGGGAAGGCTTTTCAACTTTATAACTATGGTCTAGTTTCGTCACTGTTTTTATTTCCATACATGAAGTGCAGTGTAGATTCGTATTTAGTTTACGATGGATTGTTTAGTGTTTACCAAAACACAGATATGGATACTGTGCGTTTATGAAAGGCAGAGGAACCAATGCCGGACAATTTTACTCGGCAGAGGGGTGCTACACTGAGATGGGTACTTTCCTAAGAAATTCTTTTGGACATTTTCGCTTTTTCTTAAATTTTTTTTTTGCAATAGTATTTAGTTTTTAGTATTTTAGTTTTTCCATAATTCTTTCCCGAAAAGCGCAAATAGAACGTAGCTACTAGTAAACTAACACTACAAAAAGTAAACATCCCATATTTGTTTCTCCTCGCCCCTATTTCGAAGAAATCGAAGGAGACCTTACGCATGCGCTTTAGGGTTTGTTGAATGAAATTAAATAGTTTAAATTTTTATGCTCTGTAATAATTTGGTACGAAATTATCTTTGAATCGGATAAATCCTGTCAGTAAATTAATGCAAAGTAAAGATTTTGACTTAGTTTCTGTCATTAAATTAATAAAAAACACTTAGTTTTCTTTGAAAATTCAAGTTCAGATGAGTATTTTACTCAAGTTCTTGAAGACGCCAAAGCCTTAGTTGAAATCGACAGCAAGGTGTTACATTTTGAAAATATACCTAAACATCGTGTTCGCTCCAAAAAGAAGCCGTTTGGTTAAGAGTGTGATGATGAACCAATCATTGATCCCCGTCAAAAATATAAGATCCAAGTATTTTTTCACCTTATAGATACAGCTATAAACTCCTTGGAGTTAAGGTTTTCCCAGATTACTGAGCATAGTAAATATTTTGCTTTTTTGTATAACATATGTGCCTTAAGAGAACTGCCAAAAGATGAACTGTTAGAACATTGTAAGAGCCCCGAGACTATTTTAACACACGAGGACTAATCTGATATAAATGGATTAGAACTTTCAGAGGAGTTGTCAGTCCTTTGAATGATTTTAGATAGTAATAAGTCTCCTCAAGAGTTTTAAAATTTATAACAGATTTAAGATTTGGTCCAAATATCAGTATTGCTCTCAGAATTCTTTTGACTTTACCAGTAACAGTCGCAAGCGGTGAAACAAGCTTTTCTAAATTAAAAATAATAAACAATTATCTGCGGTCCACCATGAGACAAAAAAGATTAGCTGGATTGGCTTTGATTTCAATAGAACACAAGATTTACGACAGTATAAATTTACCAGAAATTATTAAAGATTTTGCAGAACAAAAAGTGAGAAGAAAATTCTTTTAGTTACTAAATAGAGATTAATATTCTCAGCAAAAAAGTGTTTTAATTTAAATTGCTTATTTTTTTAGGAATGATTAATTCGTTTTGTGGCTCTACATAATTACTGTTTTTTTATTTGAATTAAATTTTTAAAAAACCATTTCTTGTGGTTTTTTGTCATTCATTTAAACTGCAGGGAAAACATGTCATTAACAAGTCGATGTAACAAAATTTACATAAATATAAACTGACTTCATGTAACATTTTTATCCATATCTTTTAAACTACAGAACCTATTTTGATGAAATTTTCACTGTTCCCTAAGTTGAAAGTTTTCTAAGTCGATAAAAAAAGAATTATTTCAATCCGATCAGTAGTTTCTGAGAAATCCTTGGATATACATACATAGATACATACATACATATATACATACATTCACACATACATACAATTCCAACATCACTGGCGGTGTTCCACAGGGATCAGTACTTGGTCCTTTGCTTTGGAATATCATGTATGACGCAGTACTCAAGCTACCAATGCCCGAGGGAGTGACTGTAGTGGGGTTCGCTGACGATATTGCATTGGTTGTAATCGAGAAACACCTGGAAGTTGTCACCCCAACATCGAATGTGGCTGTAGCCAGGATCCGTCAGTGGCTCTCAACGGTTGGATTACAACTAGCAGATCATAAGACAGAGGCGGTTCTTGTGACCAGCAGAATAGCGAGGGAGATCGTTACCCTCACTGTGGGTGATCATGACATTCTGTCGCAGCCTTCTCTCAGGTATCTGGGTGTTCAGATTGATTCAAGGCTTCGGTTCGATGAACATCTACGAATCGTGAGTGAAAAGTCTGCACGTTTAACGTGTGCGGATTGAAAAAGTTTTTTTCTTTGCTAACAATTAATAGTCTATACTCTGTAATTTATCAGTGCGTAAGAGTGGTTTACTTATATTTTAACTGAATTAAAAATATATTATCATATATTGCAATAGATCTTATGAGAATTAAGTTTTCAATAAAATCATTAAATTGAAATATTACTACTTTTATATATTTTGTTTATTTAAATAGATACAATAACAGTTTATTTAGTTGATTAATCTTCTTTATTTTTTTAAGCAGAATGGAGGAAAGATAAGGGATCAAACAAGATCCTAATCACTTTTTGTTCTACAATCAATTCATTTCAATTATATAATAACGAAATTTTAAATTGTAAATCTCATAAAATATGGAATCAATTAACACAAACTTTAGATGAAATTAAAAAGTTAATGATTTTTATTTGAAAGATCTGGTAGCAAGTGTATTGATTATCCTACTTATCCAAACATAAAACAGTCTTTGTGGTATCCAAGTCTTAACTAATTTTCTATCGGTCAACGGATATTCTTATCCATTATTCACATAGACTACAGTTTTTATTGAAGAATATAACAAGGCGACGAGATGAAATCTTGAGATGACTGAAATGACAACAGCAAGGGATTACAATGGCTTTATAAGACAGTGTGGCAAAATGGTTCCTTTTTCAGATTGGTAAATGTTTGCGGCCGCCACTTTGTTCCCAAACATAGAGTTGCCTATAGAAATCTTAAAGAAAAACCATAATCTCATTGAAACTACAAAACTAAAGTTATAACTATTTAGAATTCATAAATTTCATCGAATAACAAAACAACGATTAAAAAAAAAATTTTAGAAAATGATATTTGCATTAAAATTTTTATCTAAAGCTTAATTTCTAAAGAATTTAATTTCAGATTAATTTGATCAAATTTTTATAACGACCATTTTTAAATAACTAAATACAGTAAAACCCCGTTATTACGCTCGTCAAGGGACCATGACCTACAAGTGTAATAAGCGGGATAGCGCTATAGATGGGAAATGATTTATGAGATGGGAAAAGATTTAGACACCATTTTACAGGGAAAGATACCTGATTCTGCAATAGATATACTGCAAATATGAGCTTATTTCCTAATAAAAAGATCTTTGATTGTGGTTTGCCGTGTGTGTGCGCTACTGCTATGAATTATGACATTTTCGATACGGTTCAGGTAACTATTAACGCCAATGGATACAACACTAGGAACAATACTAATATATTTTCGGAGCAGATTTAGTGCACACTTTACTTTTTTACGTTTGCAACAACCCTTCGCTGCATCGATAATTGCATCCCTGTTTTTCATTATTGTTCGCAGACTGGACGAGATTCTGCGAAATCCCCCTGACTTAATGTAGAATTTTTGTCGTACTTATGGAGAATTTGCAATTTTTCACTTATAGAAAGGGATTTCCGTTTCGACATTTTGCACAACTGTATTACAGACCCGCACTTCACAGAGTTCAAAGATTCCCTCCTGTCAGGGAAAAAAAAAAAAAAAGAATCTTTACAGTGTTATATTTCTTTTCGATACAAAATTTCCGATATAAAAAAGCGGTACAAGCGGGATTTGAAGCGTTATAAGAGGGTTAAAGTATACAGAAATATATAGAAAATTCCAGGGACCGAACAAAAAGAGCGTAAAGAACGGGATAGTGCTATAAGCGGGAGCGTAATAACGGGGTTTTACTGTAAATAAGTTGGTAATATTTTACGAAATCTGACCTGTGGAATTAGGGCTAATTGAATTCTTTTTGGACGAAAACGATTCGTTAATCAATCGTAGGAATAAAAGTGATGGAAAACCTCGGGGTTTTTTGGTGGCTGTTAAAAAAATTTGAATTTAAAGGGAGACTCCTTTGCGGATTTAAATTCTCATTTGCGGAAGCCGACGTGTAAGACAATGAACATGGCGCTCGAAACTTTTGCTAAAAGGCGCTACAAGCATTTGGAACTTTTGCTAAAATGTGCTATAAGCTACTGTAGGTCCGTTTTTTGAAGACACTGCAGATGGTAGGAGAACACTTCATGGGATTGTCATAACTGTGTATCAAGTTATGAAAGATTCTGATACATTTATACCACTATCATTAGCTTCACCAAATGAGTGTCCCGTAAATTCGTTTGACAGTGCTCTCCCAACAATAATAACATGTACAAACCCACCTAAGTGGAAAACCTGCTGTCCCCTTCCTGTGGTTTCAATCACTCAAATGAACCACCTAAACATAATTCTGGAGGCCGAATTAGCTGATGCTTTCTGTTTTTTTTAAGAAACTACGTACTGACTACGAACAAGAGGGCCTACTACACATTCTTAAACATGGGCAGTTGGAGGGACAAAGCAGCTTCATCACATGGCGATGATATATCTAGTCTTGCAAGTACGCAGGAGGAGGCCAACACAAAGGTCATATTACATGCAGCTTATTTAGCCCAGAAAGGAATTAAAACTAATCATTCGTTCTCCCCGATACTGATGTCATGATTTTAGCGTTATCCTCAACTTTCGAAAGATTTTGCATTTTTCCTCGGCCATGGCATGAAAAGGTTCATTCAGCTAGATTCAATTTGCAGAGCACTTGGACCTCTGAAAGCTCTTGCACTCCCTGGATTATACGCACTTTCAGGAGCTGATGTAACAGGATCATTTCCTGGCAAAAATGAAGTGGTGGAAAAATAAAGTGGTGGAAAGCTTTTAATTCCGCAAGTGATATGCTGCTGGAAGCTTAAATTGGGGACTACACTGTCACTCACTGAAGATGTCAGGACTAACCTGGAAGCGTTCATTATTTTGTTAGCTTTATATCCCCAAAACAACACTGACCGACATAGAAGCTGTGCGATGGTTATTGTTTACACAGTAACAATGTCAAGATGAGAACCTTCCTCCAACAAGATCTGCACTGGATCCGGCATTGCTAAGGGCTCACCTTCAGTGTTTTGAGTGGAATAAGGACATAATTCAGCATCCCAATAGCCCACCACCCTCAGATTTTGGATGGAACAAAGTAGGGAGTGTATATGAGCCTGTTGCTTGTACCAACCCTTATGCACCAGAGCTTATCTTTGAACTTTGTCGCTGCTCATGCTCCAAAAGGCGTTGCTCTCCTCCATGTACATGTCAGTTAAATGGACTCCGGTGTACTGACTTGTACAAGTGCGAAGGTAATCCCGACCGTTGTGACAATATGGGAGAGTGCGAGCTAGACGATGATGAAGATTTAAGTCTAAGTGAGATTTGCATTGAAAGTGACGATGATTATCATTAAAAATGTAAATATAGGAGTGACAAGTAGTATTGTCTCCACTCTGTCTATATAAATCTGTAAACATTGTATTTCTTCCACAGTATTTTCATTAAAGGAAAAAGTATAGTGGTACTTTTTATCTTTCAATTTCGTACGACACAACGTAAGGGAAAAGGGGTATTTTTTAATTTATTAGTGTTTAATGTATTAAATATTCTTAGAATTATCCATGTAAACAATATCAAGCATGTCAATATGCGCTTCCAAAATCCTAATACTGCGACCTATTCATTTTTAGTTGTGAAAAATATAAAAGTGCTTTTTATGAGGATACGGTTGATCCTACATGAAAAGTTGTAATAACCTTTTCTGTGCAGAATCTATAAAGCTACATTGTTTTTTCCAAACTTTTTTTCGTAATCCCAACAGTTACTTATGTAAATAGAACAACATGTTTGGGATGGCGGCCATTTTGTTTTTTGGCCGCAGAATTCAAACGCACCATTTTAAAGAGTGGCACCATCGAAATTATGCTTCTTCAAGGTCAAACGCAGAGATTGAGACTATTTCCATACTTGCATCATCAAGGAGCACACGGATGTACATTTGACAACGGACTATCAAACTGAACATGTTTTAATACCACCTAGGAAAGATTTTTATAAAACAGTGAGATTATGCAAAACGTCTTTCTCAGAATGAAGTTTTTAGAACATCTGAACGAAAGACGTTGACCATCATCTGTAAATTATAAGAATATAAAATTGATTTGTAGGCATCGAATCTCTTACGCTCATTATTTTATTTCAATAAGTTCCAAATCAAGTGCTTCTAGCGCTTTTTTTTTTTTATAAATTGAAACCCCATTTTCCATAGTGTACACCATATACTCATACACAGTAAGGCCCATAACAAACGCCACTGAACCGTTTTGAACAGAAAACGCTACAACCGAAAGAATAATTAACGGTGGTCGTTGACAAATACATGTTCAATGGGATCTCCTTGGCGCTCTAAGCAGTATTCGCAGCGGTTGCGTTGTTGTCTACCATGTACCGGAAGAGCGGTTACTTCATTTTCCTATGAGTGATTTTCATTCGTTATTACTGTTATCGGACGGCCGGTGCAACCATTATGCTGGGTGAGTACATTTCCGGTCGACGGAATTTATCGACGACGGATAGCATAACCTTGTTCGTGGGTGCTGGACCGTTAAAACGCTCCCGAAATTCCGTAGCAACTTGTAGCAGGCTAGGTCCATTGCCACGGCCTGTTTCGTATGATCGAAAATAGTGCTCCACAATAAACACTTTCTCTTCGGTAGTTAATAACATTTTCACAGCAACACTGATTAATCTCGCATCCACAATTATTCCTGTTCCGAATACAACAATCGCCTAAATGTTCATCTTGCAGTGCCACCTTTCATTTGGTCAAATTGTTCAATGTTGTTTGTTTTGTGCATTACTGTATTAACACCAGTTTGGTTGATTTTTTTCTACTACATTTTTCTCTACAAGGCGAATACCTCCTCTTCTACTATGGCTACTTCTTATACTTAAAGACCACCGTCGTTTTTAATACATAATATAAACACTTAATAACATACTTTTTGTTCGAAATAAAATAAACTTGTAGTTGCTAATACTATAAGTCTATTGATATTGAATTTCACCATGATTTGAGGAATCAGAATGGCTCAGAAAATTGACTTTGTTCCATTTATTTTTATTACTTTATTTTCTATAAGAGTAGATTTGAGACTTACAATTTCAAATCCAGATTTGAGTCTTTCCATTGATTTTAAACTACATCCCATATTGAAACGAGAATATTCCATGTTTATTTCTTTACTTGGTAACTACCTGAACTAAATGAAACATAATTCAAACTGACTGAAATTGAAAATGCAATATCCAGAAAGAGTAATGACATAAAGCTGAAAGTTGGCGAGGAAGATTTGTGTAGGTAAATAAAGTATACGGTCGCAAATAGAGACAATACGCCATGATTTATTTTGTATACAGTCCCCCTGTAAGTATATATACACTAGTAATATGGATTTGGGTTGTTCTGCTGGAAAAAGACATTCTTATGTCACGCAGAAAGATATTCGGACTGTTTGATTAATGTTCTCGACATACAAAGCGACGTCAATGTCAATACCAGATAAATGTAGGATCGTTATAGCTCTTCGATCCCTTTACCAAAACACCAGGAAGTGGCCAGTGTTTCGTTTAATATATATATCATATATTCGTCAGACATTTATCTAACATCACTCATCCAGAGAAAGAAACGGGTTTCTTCACTAATGACCACATAAATATCTTATTTTCACCACCAATTCGGACTTGCAGAAGTGAGTAACAGTAACAAATAACTGAGGTAGTTTCGCCAAAAGAACGTGTGTACATAGTTCTGCTTCCAAGAAAAGCTAGAAAGGCAGGGAATATCGCTGTGGTCATTCAGTTTGTCTGCAGATTTCCGGTCTTCAAGTAATACAGTCGTCCATTTGGGCAGTCTCCGGAACCGAATCTCACCTTTGTAGACTTCCTCCTGCCAACATCGCTACCTTTTCATCTCGTCCAATCCTTATTACAGTTTAACGGTACGATTATCTGCTTTCCCTGGCCCACTCTGCTGTGACTCTGGTAAAAGTTATACAAGAGCGCACGATTCCGGCTTCTGGGCATGATGCATAATTCCAAAAATACTAAAATACACTTCCTTGCAGGACCGGTTCGGTACTGCTATACAGGGTTTCGAATAAATGAAGTCAATCTAAAAAATATGATTTTATATGTATTGCATAGTAATGTATGCAAAAATAAAGCTATACACCTGAATATTTGAGAAATGATTTATACAAAAAATAAATATACATGACGTTTCGCCGTCGAGAGACAGCCTCTTCAAGACTTGAAATTTACCTCTACGGCTGTTATGTTTTCAATATCCGTC
>JAFIDM010105265.1:0-16337 GCA_023159025.1 Thereuonema tuberculata | reverse complement strand
TCAAACATAAAATAAAATTGACATTCAAGAATTCTAACACAACAATAAAAGACGTGCACTGCTCCACGATGCTTCCAAATTGATCAAAATTCGTACATCTAAATGGCTTAAAATAATAAAAATTTTAACAATTTTAAGCATGTGTATACAAAGTTGCTTTTTAAGATGCTGTTTACGTCGAAAGTACTTAGTAGAGTTTTCAATGATTCAGATAAATACTTACCATGTTTTCACTAACAAGTTATATAAAACAAGTTATATAATATTTAAATTGTAAGTTATATAATAAATAATTTTGAATGATTAAACTGTGTTTTCGTTACTTTTCTTTACTTTCAGCCTGAGGTATTACTTTTCTCTTAGCATGCATTAACTCGAATTATAATTGTAAACTGTATAAATATTTATTTATTGTCTACATGTATTATTGGTCATATATTTTAAAATGCAAATTTTGCTTTAAAATGACAGTAATTCATTATGATAGTCAGCTTGGCTCTGCATCGTTCGGAGTTGCACGAAATTTTAGCTTCTCAAACTGGTGCTGCAACTTGAAAATTGTGCTACTGGGACAGTGTTACGGCATAACTTGAAGGCGAGTGGGCTGAGTTGGACATGGATGAGCCGAGCTCAACAAGAGAAACTGTATCGAATCCCATGGCTGTGATTCAGTTTGGAGGAATGGGTGAAGTCTCCTTGGGAAAATACAATAGAACCTCGATTATCCGAAACTGTTTTAACCGGAACTTCATTTAACTGACGTCGGTTTCCTTAAGTTTCTTTTCTTTTTTTTTTTTTTGTAAATAAGCAATATCCCTTCATGGTCATCTTCGGCGGCAGCTATTCCCACTGCAGGCAGTGCCGATATCTTATCTCTTTCTCCCCAGCATCCTCCCTCCCGTCGGAAATTCCATTTTTTTGACACCCTTTGCCAGAAATTCCATTCGTCTCCAAAATCATCTGTCTTCTGCCTTTCTATTGGTTGCTTTCTGTCCAACTCAGAAGCATTGACTTTACCGAAATGTAGAACATTCATTTATGCCATGGAGCCCACTAAACGAAAACGCAATAGCGATAACTATAAGAGAGAAAGTGATGAAGATGAGGTGATCGAAACTTCTAAAATAAGCAACTCCGATGGTTTTGAATGTTTTGCTGAAGGACTGATGTGGTTGGAACAACAGACTGACTCTGATTGTACAGAACTTATGCTACTGAAACAAATTCGAATCAGAGTGGATAAAAGACGTCAGTCATGCTTACGGTAGAGCAAACTTCCATTAAGCCAATCTAAAGTATTTTTCGTATGTCATATAAACATTTACATTGCATTTTCTGTCTTGTGTGACATCTATTTAACAAATTTATTGTTTATATTTAAAGTGATATAATTAAAAACATTACATTTAGTTATTTTGTATATCGGTACACATTTATAATCCAGTGTTAAATTGTTTGAGG
This sequence comes from Thereuonema tuberculata, assembly GCA_023159025.1. NCBI lineage: Eukaryota > Metazoa > Arthropoda > Chilopoda > Scutigeromorpha > Scutigeridae > Thereuonema > Thereuonema tuberculata. The sequence goes on along the minus strand of JAFIDM010105265.1, from coordinate 14,876 downwards.
TCTCCTGACGGCCATTTTTAATTGCTCTATTTTATCCGGAATTTTCGATTTACCAACACAGGTCCGGTCCCGACCACTTCGGTTAATCGAGGTTCTACTGTAATAAATAAGCAACTACCTTTACAATTTTAATGGATTTTACTGGTCGAAGTAATCCATCACAGTCATAGCTTTTAGAAAATAACGTCATTTTGCGAGAGCGAGGGGTTTTGGATTATGACGGTAGGGGATTGAATAGGGGGGGGGGAATAAAAAAATCGGCAAAAATCGTAATAGATGGACGGCACCTAAGACAATATCATTCATTCAATTTTCTCTTTTAACAAATGAGATGTAGAGAGGTTGGTCAAATTAATTCAAATACCTCTATTTTAATAAAGGTAAGCTGACTGTTACTGACATACGAGCAATGAACGTACCGCTCAATTTTATTACCAGTCACGTAGCTTAATCTCTGACGATAAAAGTTGAAAGTGTTGCTTTGGAAACAAAAAATTGTATTTTGGATTTTGGTGGAGTCAGATGTTAGACCTAACGGACTTCCAAAGAGGAATGATTGTTGGTGTGCGCCTAGTGGGGGTGTCCGTCACCCAGTTGACGATTTGATGGGTGTATCCTTGATTACATCTCAGTGCGATGTAAAATAGCCTCATCGACAATAATAAAAGTATACAGAAAATGAAGAGATCCCAGTTTCTGCAGGATTATGGCATAATATTCTCAGGGAGTCTCGAAATCAAAAAGCATCATCTGAAGTTGGAATTTCGATAAAATATATTTGATGAATAAAACAAGTCATTAAACTAAGATTAAACACAGAACAATTAAATTTTGAATTAAAATTGTGAGTTACATTTTAAATCTGTTTAGAATTCCTGCACCAAGAACGCAGAGTATAGTTTTATCACAACTTCAACATAGATTGCTGAGTCTAATAAATAATTTTGACTGGAGATTTGGTTGTCACAGTTAAAAACTGCTCAGAAATAGGATACCTTAGATTAAAGAAGAGCCAGTAACCATCAGGAATGAATAGTTTTAATGGGAATTTAGTAATTGAAAAAATAGCAGTAACTTTTGTTAAGTCTTATGTAAGTAAGCACATAAGGGAAGCACTAGATGGATGTTTCCGGATTGACAGGGAATTTAGCAGTTTAAAGTGTAACACATGTGTCTTACCTTTCTTCTTCTTAGCACTTTGTTTCGGATAAACAAAAACCATGTAAAGAATTTAAATATCATAAATGCTCTAAACGAAGAGCATCTTAAACAAATGTTATTTTCTCAGAAATTGGATGTCATGAGTCTTATTTTGGAAAATGACAGTAAGGCCCAACACAAGAATAAACAAAACAATTGCCTTTTCTGATTCATCTTAACGAGGGAAACTAGGGAACAGCTGTTTCACCATGCAACTGGTTCATCAGCCCTAGCCCGTTCCCCCGATAAAAACGAATCAGAAAGGCAGGCCTAAGGTAAAACCATAAACCAATCTGGCTATGGCTTCCCCAAAGGCAAAAGGCAATAATATAAATTCCCGAAATGCCGAGAGGCACTATCGGAAAGGTCCCCTGCAACTAGCAGGCGAACCACAATAAATAACAAAAACCTTAGGCCTGCCTTTCTGATTCGTTTTTATCGGGGGAACGGGCTAGGGCTGATGAACCAGTTGCATGGTGAAACAGCTGTTCCCTAGTTTCCCTCGTTAAGATGAATCAGAAAAGGCAATTGTTTTGTTTATTCTTGTGTTGGGCCTTACTGTCATTTTCCAATAGATTTGACAACACGTAAAACCCTCTTTTTTAGATGAGTCTTATTTTGTTTATGAAAAAAATTTACCAAAAAAAGTGTCAATCAGTTCCACAATATCGATCTGGCGACTTATCCTTGAATCAGTAATATTATAGATTATATTATACGATATAATCCCTTTAAAATTTCCAACCTTACGACCTCTCAGATGAAATAAAGAACTGAAGCCCTGCAACTTATCTTCTTGTTTTCAGCAACTTAGTCGGCGGATTTTGACGTCACGAGTTGATATAGACAGTATTGAGCCCGTTTCTCAGCAACTTGGCAGCAACTTTTGTCCTCAGACTCGAGTTGTTCCTACACCAGCAACTCGAAAATATGCATCGAAGTCGGTGGGAATTACCCAATCACAGGGCAGCGTTGGAACACGTCAGAAGATATGATATGACAACACGCCCATGGAAGATATGGTGTCCAAAAATGATATTCAACGGTTTCGTTTCGAAGACAAGCGCGTAAACGATTAATATCAGACTATTGCGAGTTTCTTTCATGCATAAATAGTTTATACTGAAATGCAGTAATTGTATGCGGCATAATTTACCAAAGAGATTTCAAAACCTCGATTTTTTCGGAATTTCCACAACTGCTGTTGGAAACGCATTCCATTAAGGGATTACTGCTGACGCGGTCGACTTCATGTCGAGTTGCATGGTGTTCGGGGTTGACAAAAGTTGGCCAACTCGAAGTCGGCCGACTAAAGTTGCTGAAAAGTTGCATGGTGTTCCGTAGCTTCAGGTCCTGAAACATGTTGACTAACGCAACTGTAGCCTTACCCAGTCTTGGTGGGAGGTATCGTGCCTAAGTTTGAATGGGACATGGGTACAAAATATTATCGCAGTGAACCATAGGGCACCAGGTGAAACTCATTTTATCGAAGCATTCTACTTCGGATAATGGGATACCAAATGGCGACCTTCTATTTGCCATTTCTCGTAAGATATAAATAAAATGTCAAAAATGCAAGGGTTAGTGTAACCTCCGGGAAGAACTCAATCAACTACAGCAACTAACACATTTGTTGAACTAAAGAAAGAGAATTGCAGCTCTGGAATATTCCAAGAAGCAATAGGGATTGAACCTGTTACAAATTCTAGCTCCATTAAGATAACAAGCAGTTCCGAGTTATCTCCATAAGCCAAGGAAATCAAACACACTGCTTCCAATATCAGTAGAATACACCTGAACGGCTTTCTAAAACAGTCATTAAGAACATGAGTATGAAATAGCAGATAATGAGGCAATAAAGATACACCTGTAGCAAAAGTCAAGCAAACATCGCGGACACCACAAAAACACAAAGTTTGGATACGTCTACACTATCACCCCTGAATTTACTAGATCCTCCCCAAAAAAAAACTAGGGATCTGAATCTAACACTTACAGTGAAGTCATCTCCTTTGTTCAGAATTTCCTAATAAAAAAATTGGATATCTTATAAATCATGGGAACCTCTACAACTAGTGAAGAATTTTAGTCTAAATGGAGGGCTTAAAGTTCATTTTTTTTTAGACAGTAGACCTGTGGACAATAAGAAAGGCGACTCCTTTGCTAAAATAGGGGCGGAGATGCCCTTTATATTGAATAGGTCTTGAATTTGATGTGAATTTTCGGTGTGTGACGCCGACCCGCAATACATCCAAGTTAATCGGAGAAGCCACAACGGGCTGGGAAGTTGTATATTCTCCAACGATCGCAACATTAATTTGCTAAATAAATAAAGTTTGTTTTTTGAATGCTATTTATGTAAGGATTCCGGAGCGAAGCGACGTTACCTGGCGATTATTATTATATGTTATAAAACTGTTATTCTGTCTCATTGTTTAAGCAAAATGTTAAATTATAAATTACTAAAACGTCGGAGCAAGGAAATCTTTTGGAAAATGATTCAAGTATTTTCAAAAAACATGTTATTTATCATGAAGTTTTGTAATAAAATCTAATATGTTTCGTTATCAAAAATGTGTTTCTGTTATCGAACAAAAAATATTAACATTGTAGCCATATATAAACCACCAAACACAAAGAAAGGTAAATTTACTGAAGAATTAGAGAATCTATTCATAAAAAATGAAAATACATTAAATATCTGTCCAACTATACTAATTGGCGACGTAAATAGAGATCTTTAAAAAAAAAATTAAAAAATTCCTAAAATTTATGTTGAATAATGGAACAACAAGAAACAACTGTAGTTTCCTGGAAATACGAAAACAAATATAGATCACATTTTTGTAAATAAGCATGATATCGCCAGAAATAATATATAAAGAACGAATCTCGGATAATAAGAGTTAAAATGAGAAAATAACAGATCGAAATATAATCTACAAAGAACTACTCAAACAAAACAAAATTCCTGAAAATCTACATATATAAAAAGAAAAGTTCTGACTAACTCATTGACTGAATGATCAACGCCCACCCTTGGACCTAGAAAGCTGAAATTTTGCACAGAGGTCCCCTTTATGATATAGAGAAGGAATAAGGCCGGATTTTTCGAAATTCCCGCGGGATAGGGAATCATCTGGCAAACTGACTATGAAGTGTGTGGCAGCAAACCACGGTGTGTGGCAGAATCATTGATTCAAGTATTTTCACAAAACATGTTATTTATCATGCTATATATGCAAGGTTCCGGAGCGAAGCGGCGATACCCGGCTAGTTAGGCTATAAAAAAATAAAAAAAGAAAAATACTCACGAAAAGAAAGAATCAGTGCCAAAAATTCCCTTAAAAGATATTTCAACAGAAATCACAAGAAAGTTCGTGGACGTTCAAGAATGAAATGGAAAGGTTAGCTTTATCTTCAGAGAAAGAATACAATTGGAACCAACGCAACGTTGAAAATGTTTAAACGATGACGGCATATTAAAGATATTATCACAGATTTTAGATCAAACCTATAATACCTTTTGATAGTTAAGTTATTAGGCACTGGGTTATCAGTTCAATGTGGAGACTTCCTTCCAAGTCGTAGTTTTTATCAACGAGTAAAACAATTATTAACAAGAAAATAAAATTAAAGCATCTTTTTAAATATATAGATATCATAAAATTCGAAAATGTTTTCGGATACATAGAATTTATTTATAAGGATATTTAGTCAGCTGTTACTTCCAGAGTTAGTTTTGTTTTCAGAAATAAAAAAATTGAGCAGACAATAGTTACATATCATTAACTGGTTTATTTGTTAGAGCAACAATTCACGATGTTTTCTACAACAATTCTCTTCCTCGACCATGAATAACAATGACTCTTAACGCTTATTTGCTGTCATGGAAATAAACCCATTTTAAAATCATTCTTGATACGATAGAAAAGATAAATTTCTGAACTGAATTCAAAGTTTTTTTAATATAACCTTTTGTTTAAAATTTCGCAGTAATATTAAACAAAAAAGAATCTAGCTTAAAGGTTCTTGCTATAAGTATTATTTACTAAACACTTTCCAAGGAAAAAGGTAAGGAATGAGTTTTAAAATAGGACTAATGAGAATGTTTTATATTTCGACTTGATTTAAAATAACACTGACATTTTTAATATTAGATTTAAAGAGAAAGTTTTAATAAATCGAACCTTTTCAAAATGGAATTAGTTTATATTTATTGAAAAGTAATATTTAAAAAAAAATATCCACAAAGCAACCGTACTAGAATGTCTGTTCTATCATTTATATTTTGGAATGATGATAATATTCTAAGCCATTCTTTCTTTGGATTTAAAACTTTGGTTAAAGAAATAAAGTCCCCTACTTCATATCATCTTCATATCATCCCCTAATACTTTATATCAGCACTTAATAGCATCACTCAATTCAAGATATCATAATGAAAAAATATTGAACAGTCCCCCCATCCCTAAATCAAGACATGTTTATCAGTGATCATACATTTAAAAATTCCTCACAGTATCTGTAATTATATATTTTCTCAAACACCTTTTGGTAAACCCGAAAATTAAAGTTTTCTTAATGCTGTATATGCAATTGCTATTTCGCTTTGAATGATATTTTATAATGAAGATAGCAGGAATTATAATCAATTAATAATTATTTTGATATTTATTGTTAATTTGTGTGTTTATTTTTCCGAAGTCGGCATGTAGTCTTTTTAGGATTTAAAATAAATCAATTTTAGTGTAAACCAAAGATTTAATTTAGGGTTTAATAAAGTATTAGTAGTAGCATACTGTGTTAATGAAAAAGAAAAGTTTTTGTATTTTTAAAATTTTTTATTTTAATGCTCTCCGTGTTGCATATTTATTTTTGTAAGATAATTAGCATTTTGGTTTTTAATATTTGGAGCTGGTTTTCGGTTAAAAATAAAAGGAAATCATCAATTAGCTGCATATTTTCTCATTGGTCCAACCATTAAATGTCTATAACAGGCATCTTAATTTTCTTTTCGAAATAGATTGAAATTAAAATGTGTGAATTAACTTTGCTGATATCTGAATAGAAATCTTTCTCATTAACTAGAACCGCATTTATCTCATCAAAAGTGAAAACCATGAAGAGCCTTGTTCTATTCTCTTTTGTTGATACACATTTCTATTTGAACTTTCATTCTATATGCATAGTATTTCTGAAATTTATTGATTAGAAATTCAAACAGTCATAATAAGTATTGGAAAACAGCAAAACGAGAAACCTAACAAAAATATAGAAATAACTTACGTTCACAATTCATTTTTATGGAATATTATTTGCCTAAAAATATCATAGCAATGAAAACCTGTTTGAAATTCTATCGTGTTCAACCTTGATATTAGGAATATTGACTTATTTAAAACATCGGACCCACTTATAGGGAAAACTTATATTGGCAAATACTGCTCCGTTTAGTGATTTAAATAAAGTTAACAAAGTAAATTTTGATGGATGTTTAAATAGAATACATGGATCTCATTTCGACTAATTTCACTAATAACAGTACTACTTCCAATAATAAGAATAATAAAATAAAAAAATTTTCTCAAATTTTCGATCGTTTGAAAACTACAAGTAATAAAATAAAATGGAATATGTAATTCATGTTCACATGACACCGAAGGTGTGATAATATGACAAGTTTTTGATGTATGTCGATAATTAGTGGAAAGTTCTTGTGCGTGGCGGTACTTAGACCATTCGCAAACTGTTAAACCATTCAGAAACATCACAGCCTTTTTAAGAAAAATGACCTTTTTTTTATTTCCAATATGGTAGAGAAACAACAGTAATCGAAACCAGGCTTTATTGTTTAGCAATATTGTCAATGGACACAGAAGATGCAAAACTTTATAAACTTCCACAATATTTTACAAGAATATGGGAACGAAAAGCCTGTGAGATTCAATCATGCAATCGAAAAAATAACATGTTTGAATGGACTGAATGAATTCAATGATTGGTAAATGAGGAATATTAAAAACTAAATTGTATCTGCATGTCCCACCCACATTTATTACACATATGTAGTCTTTTTTATATTCCCACCTTTAATGAAAATGTATTGTAATTGATCAACATTTACAAATAGAGCTTTTATTCAAAATACGCGTTTTCACCACTGATCCCTTCCGAGTCGTAAAATCTGATTTGATTACCGATATTTATGAGTCCCTGGGAATGGATTATAATCGTGCCCCGAATTTGCTTGCAGCAGCTTCAGAAAAAGACATACTATATGGCCAAAAGTATCTGGACACCGCGTGGGCACGCGGAGTCTCCTGAGACACATTAATATGATATCGATCCCCCTTTTTGCATCGATGACAGCTTGTACACGTCTGGGAAGACTTTCTACCAGGTTTTGATAGGTGGTCGCAGTAACTGACTTCCAGGCGGCCACGATAGCTGAACTGAGTGCAGCCATGGAAGATGGGCGAGATGCTTTGCCACGTAATCAGGGTTTCATTTCGTCACGCAGATGTTCAATGGGATTGAGATTGCGGCTCTGAGACAGCCAGTCAAGTTGTGGAGTACCCACGTCATCAATCCGCGACCGCACAAGCTTCGAAGTGTGTACGGGACAGTTATCCTACTGGAAGAGAAACGGGCCTTTCTCAAATTGCTGCCACAGAGTTAGGAGGCCAGCGTTGTCGAGAATGGCCTGATACATCAAAGCATCATTATGCTGTCGACACCGAACTTAAAAGTTAGCACAATGCAGTCGAATAAGAAGCGTTTGCCGGGCATCCGCCAAGCCCACATGACTTCATCGGACTGCCTTATCTTGAAGCGTAATTCATCATTTCACAGAACGTTTTTCACTTCTCCACAATCCAATGGCGGTGAGCTCTGCATCATTGCAACCATTACAATTATATCACTCACAGTTGATTACGGCATGTCCGGAATTTCAAGAACAGATTTCCTACAACGGTGGCATCCGATTATTATGCCATGTTCCAAATCACTGAGCTTGCCTGACTTACTCGTTTTATCGGGAAAGCAGGATTATGACCCGCCCAAGCCCCACAAACGCTTTTATAGCGTCGATTACGGATCAAATCTCCTGACCGCCCCGATCCACCTCTTCGGAAGGGTTTGCGGATACTTTTAGTTTACTAACAACTAAAATAAATAAAAAAAATATAAAGAAAACAAACAAACAATCATTTATAGATTTCGGCAATTATAAAAACAAACCCATATATGGAAATCTTATGAACAAAGAAACAGTAAGCATTAGTTAATAGTAATTTTCTCTATGGAGTAATTTCATATCAACTCACCTTATAATTCTTAGATATTCTTAAGAATATCATCACTAAATTAAAGAAGAATGTTATTTTAAAAAATTTCGGTAAAGATAAAAAAACAATTGAGAATTTTAAACTTGATTATAAAATCTCTATTTAGTTTCGATATGTTTCATCACCATCACACCATCTAGGTTAGAGGATTGAACGAATCTTAAGGCATGTTCCATAAGCAAAAGCTGCCGTAACTCTGTGTAGTAGACACGTCTTATAAGTATATTTGGATAAAATAGAATTGTTGACAGTACCAAAGTAGATTATGGACTTAATTTAGAGTAACAAAGAATTTGAGTTAAATGAATTTGATTTGTTTATTCTGAATTTTGGTTTAATGTATAAATAGTTAAGATAATTTTCTACTTTCCAGGAAAATGGCAACCACTTCTGCTTCAGATACAAGACAGCTTCCTCTAGAAATTGTGACTGAAGGTCCAAGCTCTGGAAAAAGAGCTGCAACAATGTTTGAGGCTGGCATCATTGTTGGAGCTAGAATGTTTGGTGCAACCTACAAAGACATCGCTGGTTGTTTGGGACGACGATCTATGAGCCGCGTCCACCGCAATTACTGGTTGTGGCCAACAGTTTCACCAGTCGGCTGTAAGTTGAATAACAACAAAAACCAAAAGTCAGTCTAAGAAAACGAGAGAGTGGAAGAGATTGAAGAGGCTGATACGGAAACTCCTGCTGCTGAAACTGGTGTTATCATGGGTGGAGTTGATGCACCAATGGTTCATTTTGAAGAATGACTTTTCGTGGGAAATGCAAAGGCAGAATTTAGAAGTTCTTAAGTAAATAAATACAAGTTGAATATAATAGAATTACTTTCATACTAGAACTATAGTAATGACCTTTTGTTATTTGTCTATAAATTAGAAATATTTTCAATTCGTAATTAAACTTTTATTGACTATAATAATAGGAATAGCTATTTGATAAAACGAAATGTTTTTTTGTTTTCGAAGTAATTGCCAGTCCTAGAAAATTACTTTGTAAATAAATAACTTTATGTATTTAGTCAAAATGGATTAATGTTATACAAATATATTTAGAATTGTTCATAGGAAATTTATCCTTTTTTTTCCTATTTATCTCTCTTTGTTTATAAATTAGCTTTCTATTTTAAATTTTTCACATGATATCAATGTCATTAGTTTGCGGAATAAACAAAGATTTTTTATATTTTATGAAAAATTTCCTTTGAAATAAAGGAGTAAAAATATATAAACAATATGGAAAATAAATTGCTTAAAAATTTGCTTATATAAAGTAATTGAATGCTATTTTTTTTTTGGAAATAAAGAAAGCTGAAAAAGATAAGGGGTATTCATGTTTTATTATAACTTTAATAACTTATATTCTTTGCTAAGAAAAAAATTAACTTTTTCTAAAATGCGTTGCAAACGAGTTAATTTACTAATTAAGGAATGCAAATGAATCAAGTTAATACAAGGAAAAAAATATTTCATATTACCCAACATTAAATTTCAATAATATCTTCTTTTCATAACCATTGTTTTGCCAGTCATTAAGATAATTTCGAATTTCATATTAGAATGAAAAAATTATACTTTTTTAAAAAATTTTTTTCTGGTTTTGAAATAAATAGCAATTTTTTTTGTTTTGTTTTTTAATGTTTGCCAGTCCTAATAGGTATTTGTGAAAAGAAATACCTGTGATATAGGTACTGAATATTTAATCTAGATATAGATAAGTAAAAAATTAACAATATTAAAACTACCATCAATAATATCTATTATTAACTGATTTTTTACCCGACTAATTCTTTCAAAATTATAATTTTTCCACTTTAATTGATTGAAAAGACTATAAAGAATTTGATTTTTTTGTCTATATCCCATATTATTATTTATTTTTGTAACATTAGATATTTTTCTCCAACCTTTTCTGGCGTTGAAATTATTTTGTAGGTTATCTTTTTTATTTTTTATATAAAAAAAATTCTTTATCATATTGTTACAAATACATTTTCCATTTAGTAACAGTATTTTAAATTTCTTTCTTATGATTTGTTTACGTTATTAAAGATCTTGAGAATAATTTTATTTATATTTTTAATTTGCTGTCTGTTTATAAATTGCTACTTCCCCCTTTTTCTTTATAAGTTGAAAAAGGGTTAAAAAAAATTAATAAAAAAAAATATTAGGAGTTCTCAGGTAGCTTATCAGAGGAAAACACCTTTAAAGAAATGATATACTCTGACAAAAACATTTATTTAGCAACAAAACATTTCAAAATAATTAACAAAGAGTAACATGAAAAAATATTGAAAAATATAGAAACTTTTAAGAATTACTCCCTCCCAAAATTACTTCTTAACTAAATAAAAGGAAAAAAAATGGATATTGTAAATTAAAAAAAAATCGGGATAAAGGTTTGGCAAACTAGGTATATGTCAAAAAACAATTTCAGGCTAATCTGACTCCGCTATCTATATGTCTTGCCTGGGGTCCATAAGCACCGGGGAAATGTTGCTACTCGCTCCTGGGGTGGGTCGTTATGAGATTTCGGCGTCCCACACCACAGGGTCCTTATTGGCGCCGGGGAAACTTCGCTGCTCGCTCCGGGGATGGGTCGTTGTGAGATTTCGGCGTCCCACACTACAGGGTCCGTGTTGCACCGGGGAAATTTTGCTGCTCAATCCGGGGATGGGTGGTTGTGAGATTTCTGCGATGTATTACCTCATCTCTTCAAGAGTCGAAATTCGTCATCGTTTCTCTGGCTGGGCGTCAGCAACCTCGGGAAATAAACCGCTATCGTATGGGTTATTTGAGCGATGTATTTTCTGCGTTTAGCTATTAGTCACCGTCTTTCTGGTTAGGAGTCTGTAACCTCGGGAAATTAAGCGGCTACCGTGAGGGTTGTTTTGGGCGATGTATTTTCTCCCTTTCGCTAGATGTCCGTAAACTCTGGAGTTCCTGCCGCTGTTCTCAACTCCTGGGTCCCTATTTGGCGAGTCCACCCCAAAGCCTCCGAAAGCACCTTGCTTTCCACCCACCCCCTCTCTGATAAACTTCCCCACTATATATACCCCGATCTAGGTAAATGACCCCATCAATTTTCAGATTTACAAAATCTGATAATTAGTTAAACTAATTATTCCTAATAATTATCAGATTTGCAAAAATCTGAAAAATTTCCAAACCAAAATTTCCCAACAAAAATTCTCAGTACTGCGAAAATCTGATAATCTCAGATTTGCAAAATCAGCTGAATAGCCAAACCAATATCCCATAATTAGAAAAACTTAATTGCAAATTTTTGTCTTGCAAAATGTAGTCTTGCAAATCGTAAATCTTTACACACTCTCAGATAAGCCAAACCAAATCCCATAATTAGAAAAATTTGCAAAAGTAAATCTTCCCACAAGCAAAGAAGTACTAAATCTTAATACAAAAGAAAAAAAAATTCTAAAATAAAATATAAAATATTATTGTTAGAACGAATTAATAAAATATATATATAAAGTCCGTAACAAAAGATCCAACAGTCCAAACCATAATTCAGTATCGAATCAACAAGTGCTTTATAAACAATCAATTTCTGTTTAAAAGGAAACATATTTTTAATGTGGAAGAAAAAATATAATAAAGTATTCAGTCTTTTAGGATGTGATTGTAGTGGAAGTTCAAAGAAAATTAGTCATCAATATAAATGCCAAGATATTTTTGATTATGAACACTTTCAATTGTAGTACAATTACATGATTTAATTAAATAATTTAGTTTTTTAGAATTTATACAATAGTCATCATGAAGTTGTAGATCTAAATTAAAATTTAACCTTTTATTTTTATTCTTATTCACAATAATTTTTGTTTATCTTTGTTTATTGTCATTTTATTATTCCTTGCCCATTTTTGAATATTATTAATGTCATTTTGTAAAAAATTAAAAGCATCTTCCTGGTTCCTATCATAAGTCATCAAAAGTACATCATCTACACAGATATATCTCTTTGAATATTAAATGCAGTTGTTAATCGAATTTATAAAGATAAAAGACCCAAATTTGATCCCTGTTGAACACCACATTTTATATTGAATAAGTTGCTTTTATAACTTTTTACTTTAATTCTATTTTTTAAGTAGCTTCTTATCAATTCATAAGTATCGCCTCTTATTCCAACTAGATAAAGTTTATCAAGTAACAAATTATGATCAACGGAATCAAACGCTTTTTTAAAATCAATGAAAGCAATGTAAATAATATTTCCTTTATTTAAATTATCTGCAATATTTTCATTTAGATTTATTAAAAGATGCGTTGTACTCTTTTTTGTTTTGATAGGCATATTGATTTTCACTAATAAAATGATTTTTTGTATAAAATTGTAAATGGTATTTGTAATACAGTAAAACCTCTTTAAGTCGTCGCCCGGATAAGTCGTCACTCCGTTTAAGTCGTCGTTTTCCTTTGGTCCCGATAAAGTCTCATACACAATAATGTAAAATAACCCTCCTTTACCCGTCACCAAACTTAATTCTACTCCGGATAACTCGTCATCCTCAAAATGGCCAAAAGCATCTTTCTTCTCCAATTTGCATGCCATCGTGTTGTCTTTTCAGCCCCGCCCCTTCATTTTAAGAAAGCTAAGCCTTTACTGGGACTTTTCAAGCATGCCTGTCACTTCATTCCTTTCCTACCCCTTCGGAGGATTTGGGTTCTTGGAATCTCGCTGCTAATCATTCAAAGCACATTTCTTGCTGCGACTCTGTCGCGTGTAGACATTTTTCTTGACCGCTCCTGAGTGTGACTTCATTTCATAGCCCCGCTGTAGGTGCTATTTTTTTCTCTTGCAATTTCGTGGTTCAGTTACGTTTTTAACACGCCAGGGAAACGAAAACTTACCTCGCTATCTTTTAAAGAAAAAAAAAAAGGCTTAATTGCACTTTTTGAAAAATCAAATGTTTCGAAAACAGCTTTTGCCAAAGAACACGTATTCCAAGAACTACATTAAACGATATTCTTTCATAGAAACAAGTAATTGAAGAAGCTGACTACAAAGACAAAAAAGAGAATGAGGAAATCGAAGTTTGACGAGATCGAGGCGGATTTAGTTCGATGGCTAAACATGCCAGATCGCAGAATGTGCCAATTTCTGCCATAATTCTCAAAGAAAAAGCCATGGAAATTGCTAAGGAGTAGAACATTGAAGATTTCGGCGGCAGCAGTGGTTGGCTAGAACGTTTCAAAGACAGATATTGCCTTTCTTTTAAAACGATTAAAATGTGGTAACTATTAAAGTGTAATTTTTTTATATTATTATTATTTTCCACTCATTCATTTGCATGAATTGATTTCTGAAAATCTTATTTTTCTCACCGAATCCTATAGCAATTCATGAAAATACTGTATTTCAGTTTTGTTTTTGTTTTCTCAAAAATTCCCACTCCGCCTAAGTCGTCACTCCGCTTAAGAGGTCAAAAATGTTTGGTCCCTTTAGTGACGACTTAACGAGGTTTTACTGTATATGTTTCTAAGATTTTTGAAATGTTTGAAAGCAAAGAAATTGGTCTGTAATTTTCAAAACATTCAGAATTTCCTTCTTTAAAAATAGATGAAACATAAGCAATTTTCTGTAAATTTGGATATGTATTTGTATTCAAAATTTTTTGGATATAGCTGTGAACTGTTTTACGTGTCGTGATGAACAATTAAAAATGCCAGCTAACTCGACACTTACAAATTAAAAATGTGGTAATAAAATAATACCATAATAAAACCGCGACGCACGTTTCGTAACCTCAACAGACCGGTTACTTTGTCAAACATAAAATACCCCTACCTCCTCCAATCCTCCCTTGTTGGGAGTCGTCAAGCAAATGACAGATCACGAGACCGGACTCTCATATTGATCTCCCCCTGGTGATCACGTGTGTAATTAATTTTTTTTTTATTGTGATAAGTCACACGCCATATTACAATATATGTTTGGTGGATAAATCCTCATTGTAGCTGCCAAGAGTCCTAATTGTACCCGATTCTAAAAATTTTCTGAGGTAAGTATCTTGGTTGGAACCGAATATGACAACATTGTTTTCACATATGCTGTGTCCCTTGGTGTTACAATGTTCCGCGGTGTAATATGCGTGATTTTTCGTTTTTACGGCATTTACATGCTCCTTCACCCGGACCCCCAACTCTCTTTTGGTCTGGCCCACATAGAGACACTCTTTTTCGTGTGTTTTATTTGAATCACAATAGATTCCATAAACGACTCCCCGTTTTTTCAAAATTTGTTCTTGACTATCGGTTTTCTTTTTGATTCGATTCAACCCATTACCGATCGTATTGCTAG
>JAFIDM010105264.1:5929-16337 GCA_023159025.1 Thereuonema tuberculata | reverse complement strand
TTTTAAAATTTTTTTATTAATTCCGTAATTTATTGTACAGTAAAAAAAAAAGGAATCAGGAGAGGTCCGCGGATAATCCTTCCGCGAATAATCGGGAGTTTACTGTATTTCGTTTTCATAAAATTGAAAACTTCATCAGTTTATTAGAGGATAGGAAAAACTTTTTTCATCCTCTGGAATTCGTTATTATACATTTGTATGTATAATAACGAATTCCAGAGGATGAAGAAAGTTTTTCTTATCCTCTAATGACCTGATGAAGTTTCAATTATATGAAAACGAAATATTGTGGAATGAAGAAGGGATGTTAAGATTTTTCAATGTATATCATGATTGATATATGACACTAGCTTTTCAGATATTTGCAAAATTTTTTTTGGGATTAACATTATTAAGTATCTACAGAATATACCTATAATTTTGGTTGGAAGACACATTTCAAATCGGAAAACTTCTTTGCATGAATAAATTAAAAAATTTTCTTAGTTAATTAATAATTTTAGTAATGATTAAGGTTGCCTACAGCCTATATACTGGATGAGCATAAAATAACGTGAGGTGTTCAGAGCCCTCTAACGACGAATGTATTGGACGAATCGTAACAATATTCATTGGACATACAGTGGAACATGCGGTTTCGATTTATTAAAAAAAAAAGTGACAAAAGTTGCCAACAACAGGGGAAAATGTGGCGCTGCACAGTTTGTAGTACGTATGAGTAATGAATGAGTAATTGCCAAATACGACAGCACACATCAAGTTTCGTAACAGTACAGACAACGTTTATTGGTAATTACAAATAAGGTTCCATATGACCACCATTGTGATGTTCTATGAGCTGCATGTGGTGCACGACATGTTCCACGGCGGCTGCAACATATCGGAATGGATTTGTTACACCTGTAATGTAATTCGATCTTTCAACGTCGGGATATCGGGGACATGTCCTTGATACACAATGCGTTTAAGAAATCCCCACAGCCAAAAGTCACAAGGATTGAGATCAGGCGACCTCGGTGGTCATGCTGTGGGAAATGCATGACTCATTATTCTGGTTTCAGAGAAATGTTGCCGTAACACACGCAGTACCTGACATCCGATGTGGGGTGGTGCACTACCTGCATGAAGATGGTCAAATCGAGACATCCTCTTTGCTGCAGTTGTGGAACTACGAATGTATTCTTTAGCATATCGGAATACAGTGCAGCATTGACGGAACAGGTCACTAGTCCACTTCGGTGAGTTTCCTCGTAAAAATAAGGACTGATGATAAATGATGACGTAAAGCCGCACCACACTGTGACTTTCGGCAAGTGGATAGGTATCTGCATGTGGATTGGTCGCAGCCCAAATGCGGCAGTTGTGTGTGTTAATATCACCTTTCAAATAAAAGTGCGCTTCGTCACTCCATAAAATCCGCCATGGCCATGCTTCATCCACTTCCATGCGTGCTAAAAATCTTAATGCAAACACAATGCGGGTGGTCGCATCTCCAGGGCACAATTCTTGAACAGGACAGATTTTATAGGGGTAAAACTTCAATATCTGATGCAGGATTTTTCCGCACCGTTGAGAATGGGGTATGTTTGTCGGATATTGCCCGTGCACTGCTGGTACCCTGCACATTCGTCATCTCCTGTTCCACAACAGCAGTTGCAACTTCTTCAACATGTTATAAACTGATAGCTTTGCATCCCCGGCCTGGTTGCATTGCTAGAGTTCCAGTAGTTACAAAGCGTTGAATCATTTTTCGTAGAATTGTTATGCTCATAGGTCCTCTTCGTAGCGTCTTCAACTGCCGAAATTCCCGAAGGGCAGCACTGGCATTCTCATCAGTGGCGTAGCAAAGGCCGAGGGGCGGTCCGCCCCAGGCCCCCGCCTAAGAGAGGCCCCACCAGTCAGTCTTTACAAGGTTTTTTTTTTTTGGTTGTTGAAATACAGATTCCGTTTTTTTTTTTATTTTTGGTTGTGGAATAATGGAACTCCCGCCCCGGACCCCCAAAGGCGTTGCTACGCCACTGATTCTCATCCCGCTGATAATACAGCTTCACTAACAAAGCACGGTCACGTAAGGTAAGAGCCATCGAAAGGCAGTTCGTCGGCGAATGATATGAATTCTCCAAACCTTTCTTTTTATCATGATCGCTCTACACGTAACGCGGTTATGCAAATTAGTGCGTTAACATCGCCACATTTTCCTCATTGGCGACTTTTGGTACTAATTTTTTTTTTTTTTTTTTTTTTTTAGAAATTGAAACCATATGTTCCACTCTGTATGTCCACCGAATGTTGTTAAGATTCCAATACATTTCTCGCTAGAGGGCTCTGAACATCTCACGTTATTTTATGCCCACGGTATATATACAGGGTGTTGCAAAATTCGTGTGTAATATTCAAACCACATGTAGGGCATGGCTAAGGATCAATATATTCCTAATGAACCTTTGTCCGAAAACGCCCCATTAAGGCGATAGGTGGACCTAAAGTGAGCCTTTCCCACCATAAATGTTTTTCAGGCGAGCTATTTTTGTTGAAACAATTGAAACAAACAAAAATATATATATTTGCATAATTAAACAAATAATTAGATATTTTGTTGTTGTTGTTATATTTTCTATCATCGGAATCGTGCATTTTAAAACTAATTCTCGCAAGATAAAATATCTTACGGAAAGCATAACAGGGTTTTAGCTTTTTTTAAAAAGGAGATAACTTTTTTATATTCTCTTCTCTTACAAATAGGCTTAATTGATCTGTTTCATTCATTGTTAGAGTGCTGTGAAATTGTCAGATTTTAGTGCTGTGTCCCGGATTCTGTAAATAGGGCTTTTTTTTTTTAATCTGTTCAATACGATTTTTTAGCCTACTTTCCTATCATAAGCCCGGTAGCCGAGTGGGTTAGGGCGCTTGGTTGCGGGTTGGAGGTGGCGGGTTCGGTTCCCGGCCTCAGCGGAGTGCTTAAGAAATATCTCTTAAGAAATAACTGAGGTGATTTGACACCCTTTACAATGAAAACTATCAGTATGAAAGCGCCACATTTCAACGGTGGCCAATTTACGGGCAAGTTAAAGTTGATTAAAAAAAATAAGTTCATATTTTCTCCAGGTGGCGCTGTATGCTCAAAGGTAAGCACATGGTATACAGATGTTTATATCCTAGTATACAATGATGGTATTGGATTAGTAAAGCGAAATGCTTTGGTTAGCTGTTTCTATCAAAACGATAGCATTCACGAAAGGCCATTCATCAGTAGGTCCTAAAGGAATGAAATAGGTGTGTGAAACGTTCTTTCTGCAAACGCTGTCAGGAACATGGTCAAAAAATTCGAATGGAAACGAAACTTAAAGTTGCCACGGATAGAAGAAGGAAAAAAAAAAAAAACATCGGAGGACGTGGCCGATGAAATTGCGATTGCAATTACAAGCAAAATTGGTTATGACAAACGATGTAGCAGAAGTAGCGTTGGACATGAATTATCACTACCCCTGTCAACTGTGCATAGTGTTATGAGGAAAACACTCCGCAAGTATCCCTATAAATTCCATAGAGTTCATCAACTGTTACCACCCGATTATGACGCTCGTGGTACGTTCGCAAAGGCTCTGATTGGGAATTGTGCTATTCACGGCAATTGGCCTGGGCATATTCTATGGTCCGATGAGGCTCATTTCTTCCTCATGGGGATGTCAACACCCACAATTGTCGAATTTGGGCCACTGAAAACCCACCTGCAGTCCATGAATCACCATTGCATTATCTTAAAACAACAATTTTAGGTGGGATAACGTCATCTTTCCTCATTGGCCCATTCTTCTTTAAAATAGTCCCATTTTTAATGGGATCTCTCGTCATGGTCCCATTATATCCACAGTGACTGCGAATCGCTACCTGAACATGTTGTCCGATGTTGTTGTGTCGCAGTTAGCCCGTAGGGTACTTGATACAACAACATTCATGCAAGATGGTGCACCGCCACACACGGCTCTTGTGGTACAGCAGTACCTCGCTGACACCTTTACGGAAGATAGGGTTATGAATAAAATCTTTCCAACATGTTGGTCTTCCAGATTTCCGGACCTCAACCTTGTGATTTTTGCTTAGGCCTATCGGCTATCTGAAGGCGAAGGTAGAGTTCGGAACTTACTACTAGAGGATAACATCAGACGTGAATGTGCTAAAGTTCTACCGGAACTGCTCTCAGCTACCGTGGATAATCTTGTGTTACGGTGTCAGACGATAATAAAGGCACGGGGAGGTCACATTGAACAGCTGGATACACTGAGCATTGGACCAACACCCCCCAGAGTCAACTCTTGACTCTAGGGGATGTTGGTTGAACACGGTTGAGCATACAGCGCCACTTGTGGCGGAAATATGAACTACATTTTATTTTTAATTAATTTGTCTGCCCATAAGTTGGCCACTGTTGAAATGTGGGCGCTTTCACACTGACAGTTTCATACTGCAGGGTCTCAAACCACCTCAGTTACTTCTTGGGACCTTGTATATACACAGGGCCGTCGCGTGGTTTGTTGGCGCCCGGGGCAAGATTTCGTCAGGCGCCCTCCACTTGATATTTGCGCTCCGTTGTTGCCGCGGCGCCCACGAATTTCCAATTCAACAACCAAAAAAAACAAACGGAATTTCCAATTTTTTTTATTTTTGCCGTTGCCACGGCGCCCCCCTGGCCGCGGCGCCCAGGGCGATTCATATATACAACTACTTCTGAATTATATACAGTACATAGTTCTTATATATTTAAATCATTATATAATATAGAAAGCGTTGTTTTTAAAAAAACTTTATAATTTTATTTTCATTTGAATTGTTTTCTGTGTTTCGCGAAATTTCTGTGAGAAGGCCGCGGTAATTCCCAATAGAAAAGCTGTTGGCATTTGTGTAATTTAAATCTGTGATAAGGTTTATTTGTTAATGCACGGTTATCATTTTCGCTATATAAATTTTGACTTTATATAAGATTTTTGGAATCACTAATCTTTCTAAATGATGTAGATAAATAGTAGGACTGTGAGATCTTCTATTAGTCTCAATGTGGCTAATATTTATCTGAATCATTTTATTAGTGATTCCAAAATTTTTTTTAACTATATATGCATTGCTTTAAATACTTTTGTTGTAGTAAGTTTTTTTTTTGTTCCGTCGTGATGTGAATAAAATGTCATTTTTGTTGAATTCCTTGGACTCTTCTTTTTCTCCTGGACTTTTCTTCTCCACAGTTTAAGATTCACGCAGGCTGATATGTAAACATCAACGAAAAGCACTAAGGAATTTCTATCAAAGGTTAACTTTAATCTTTTCAGCAATCATTTAGTCATAGTTTACTAGGAAATTTTGAAGGGGAGGAGAAATGGATTATGAATGTTTTTTAGGGAGTGTCTGAGATAAAACCATCTGTCAACCAGAAAAAAAAAATGTCACCTCGGCTCCTTTGTAGATCTGTTTTATAACTAGTTTACTTCCATTCTGTTCTATTTTCTAGCTTCTTTATATTTTTGCGCAGCTTTATTAATTCAATTACTTTTTGCTAATTAAGTTTTAGTTTGTGTTATTTTAGACTGCTTGGTTATTATTTTTGTTTTGGTTCTGATAAGGAACCTAAATGATAAGGAATTTAACTTCTTTTATATTTTAATTGTTTATGGTGAAACATGTAATACACTGAAGCTCGGTTATAACGCGGTTGTTTATATCGCGAATTCGGATATAATGCGATTTGGTCTTGGACCGCTTCTATTTTGGAAAAGATGTATAATTGTAAAATTGCAAAATTTACCGTTTTTTCGTCTAAAATCAAATCAAAGGTGTAAAATTAATATGCTTGTTTCCTTATTATTTACAGTAATTGAGACTCTACCCACCCTAATGTCACGAAAATGGTGTCAAATACAATATATTTTTGAAAAAATACCAGAATCGCGGATTTTTCGTTTAACCAAAATGAATATCGAGATCTATTTTTGTGCCAATGACAACCAGTAAAGAGGCCCATGTAATCTAATAGGCGTATGAAAACCTAGTTTCGATCCACGTGACTCGTCGTTTGTACAAGATGCCAAGATGGCGGCAAATCGATTTTGGCTAATATAACCATCAAAGTGTTGAAAAGGTAATGATTTATGTATTTATGAATATAAAATTCTCTCACATAGCTCTGAATGATGTAGGTAATCGCGAAATGACCATTTTAAATCGATTTGGAATCGTGTGGGCGATAAAAGGGTGTGATATACGACATTTGACGTCGCGAAGTAATAAAAGAAATCTTGGATCCGAAAGGTCGCGTTATAACCGAGCTTCAGTGTATCAGATTTTTACTTATTAATAATCATTCGATTTTATCTTCATTATGAACTGTGTTTATTAATCCTGCTCTCTTAGTTCTCCTATTTGATTTGATTTATTATGATATCGATTGTGATCCACAAAATTAATTTTATTTTCTCCATAATTCATCTATTTGAATTATTTGTAATCCTCTTGGAAATTTATTATAATTAATGGTCATCAAAATTTTACTCAAATGAGGCCATAAGTTGTATGAAGTTAGGCCTGAAGTTTGAACTGAAAGAAATTTTACTTTTCAAATTTGAAATCAGTTTCTTGAAATTTGATTGACAATTTTATATTTTTTTTCATAAAATTGTATAACTTCTTTTTTTTTTTTTATTACTGAATTGATTTTTTGATAGTAATGATATTTTAGATTAAGGTAAAAGGCTTATTTTTGTTTATCTTTGGGAATTTTAAATATTTTTTTTGTAAAATTTATCTTTCTAATGCAGTTAAAAAAACTTCTATCCCTATTTCTTTTTATCATACTTTCACTTTCTTTGTTCTTAATCTCTACTATAAAAAATGATTCATTGATAAAATTATAGAATAAAATTGCAAAATGCTTCTTAGATAAAAGCTTTAATTTATTTGTAGTACAATAGAATTGATTTTGTTAAATTATAATTCGAGTAAATTTTTAATTGAGTAACATTATTTTCTATTCAAAATAAATATAAAAATTTAGAAGTTTAGAACAGGGCTGCACAACCTTAGGAAGTCTAAGGGCCAATATTTTTATAAAAGTTCTGATTGAGGGCCACAGCCTCCCATCCTCCAACCCTTACGATATCTTACTAATTAATGATTTGATAATGTCCTTTTTAATAATAATTAATAATAAATGTAATTTACATCAACTTCAAATTATCAAATAATGCGCTAGTTGTGTTTCATACCAACATTCCAATAATAAAGTCAGATATAGTTGCTATTGCAAGTTATGACATTTTTCAATACATCTTTGGCAGCAATGTAAAGGCTCAAATTTAAATTTAATTTGATGCTACCGGGTCGCGGGTTGTGCATTACTGGTTTACAAGATAAAATGTAATTACATTTTTGTAATAATTTACATAAATTAGCTTTATTGCTAATAGTTTAGAAGGAGAAGGAAGTAATTAATCCATCGTGAAATTGGAAAAATTTTGATCCCCAAATTCGTTGAAATCAGGAAAATGTTGAATAACCTCTTTAAAAGAAATAGCCTTTATGAATTCATGGTATCAGTTTTAGAGAGAAGAACTGATTCAAGACAGCATGAATTTTTGAGATATTCGTGTATTAAACGCTTAATGTTAGTAAAGGCAAGAAGAATATCAAGAGATCGATATCTGAGTTACAAGAAAAATTAGTTATCTATTAATTTCCCCAATAGCTATTGTACGGTTTTTGAATTGTTCTGAAATGCCAAGAGGAGAAAAAAGTTATTGGTGGCACAACTAACGTAAGCACGAAAATCAGAAAAATTCACATTTGTCAACACAAGATCTCCAAACATTAGGTTTATTAAATAACATTCAGAATGTTCTTTTCCTGCGCCCTTTTAATTCATTTTTGGTTGACCACATGAATTAGATGGTCCATTTTCATTGTGAATTTTATTTTCAAATTCCTTAATCTCTTGGACATACATTATTTTTTTATACAATTAAATTATTTACACATTTACAAAAGTGAGAGTAATAATATGAATTTTTAACTCAAAAATAAAGACAAAAAAAAAAAAATCAATGGAAATTGTATTCAGAAGCTGTAGAAGACGTTATCATTAGAAACAAAACTGTCTCTTATTTGGATTATTCAAGAATTGAAACTTCCCTTAACTTAATAAAGGTTCCAAGTGTGTTCAGCAAAAATATGTAAAAAAAATGTCACTGAAAAGGAGAAAATTAGTAAAAAGAAATCAACTGCAATTCAAATCGCGAAGCAAAGTTGAATCGCTGAATTGTAAAACTCTTTATGAGTTCACGTGGAAGAAGTCGTGGGGGAATGTTGTTAGTATTTCTTTTTTTTCTCTAGAATTTGGGAAAGAATGATTGCTGATGGGAATTTTCCAAAAGGCCTTCCAATGTGGCGTCGTTCCAAATAGTTAAAAGGAACTTCTTAGTTGGGAAAGTGACAAAATTGAAAAGAAGTCAACTGAAAGGGAAAAGACGCTGATTCAATTTTTAATATTAATTGGGCGACTAGAGCTCGTCGTAAAGTTATTTTCTGAACTTATTTAATAGTGGATCATACGTTTTAAAATTTAAACATTACATTGAATTTTATTACTATCCAACAATATTTAGAATTTCTAAGACTGATACTTGGAAACTTTAACTTAATATTTTGATTTTAAATACTGGCTCTACTGCACTTTTATGTAGCTAATAATAAGAAGAGATTTTGAAGGACTTAGCGAAATGTCAGAAAATTATCTTAGTTATCTAGTTTAACCAAAAGCAAAGTATTAGTAATATCACAACATCTTCAGTCTTTCTTAATTAGAAAAGAATTAAGACAGTTTTTTTCTTGTTTTTTTTTTTTTTTTTTTTTTTTTCCTTTTTGACATTTCAGGTTTTAGTACAATATAATTATGAACACAGGATAATTTCAGAATTTTCTTGTACACAAATGTAATCAAAAATTTTTAAATTTTTAGGTTTGGATTTAATTAATAAACTGAAAATCTGTTGCTTTCGGTTTTAAATTTGATTAAAATATCCTGATCCTATCCTAGATAAAACATATTTTAAACGGGACTTAAAAGAATCAAGAAAAGCCCATTTTGAAGATAAAAGATAGTAAAAGATAGTAACAATGAACCCAAATATGTCTTAAATACAACATCATGAAAATTAAAGCACAAAAAGTTTAGTTAATTACTGTCCTGAACTTTGCTTGTCCTGAACTTTTTTAATTTGTAAATAAATTCAGTGATGCAACGGTATATATTTTTAAGTAATTCGCAAACTTATTTTCGATTTTTCATATATATGTATATATATATATATATGAAAGGATCAATTGTGACGCTCCTTCTCAATCTCAATCCAAAGAAATGACTCTGTAATGATACACGATTGGTCGTTAAGGAGCGTCATCGCAATTTAATCACGGCAGAAGTTCTTTCGGAAAGCAACAGAGATGATATCGTCACTATTCCCATGATCGATTTTCAACCGAGTGATGTCAATTTGCCATTCAAGTTGAAGTGCCGTAAGTGCCCGCATCAAGCCTTCCAATAAACAAATCCATTTATGTTCCTAGCAATGCATTCATTTTTATTTTTACGGGCAAACACTCTAGTTTCTTATAATATGATTTACATTTCCGCTCAGGCCATGCCTTGAGGCTGATGTGTCTAAACCTGTCTGAATCCTGACGCTGGCATGGATGTTTACTTCCTTTCCTGTGTATGTCTGCTTCTTCTTCACTTTCTCTTCAGGTTTGAAGCCATTCCATAATTGTTTTCTGACGAAGACAAGAATCCCCCCCCTCCCCTCAGTATCTATTCCAAGATGAGAAGGAAAACTCCCAATCCTATATTTGTTTCTTTAACTCTTGCATAGGATTTGCCCCAGAGTATTTCCATGGATCCTTCTATGGAAGCGTACAGTAGAACCCCGATTATCCGAGTTAATGTGGACCAAGCCTAACTCGGATAGTAAATAAAATAAATCGTATAGGTTTAAATGTATATTTTAACAAATACAAAAGTTATATACATTCACTACATACAATTCATATTGAAAGAGTTCTTTTACTTAAACCTTACCTTTTACTTTTCTGCACACCATTTTTCTAATTCGTTTCTCTTCCTTTTCCAGTCTCCAACAGTAACAGCTCCGACACCGAGATCTTCCGCTACTTTCTTTATTGATTCACCATTTTCTATTCTTTGGATTGCTTCTAATTTTGTTTCTATAGAAACAACAACTCGCTTTCTCTTATTGCTACTCATTTCAGTAGAATTGACTGAATGTACCACCGTACTTTTCAGATACACTGGACAATGTGACCAATCGAAACCATTCCCCGATTCCAGGGAGGTGATCAGTTGAAACCATTC
>JAFIDM010105215.1:508553-552355 GCA_023159025.1 Thereuonema tuberculata | reverse complement strand
ATCCACCAGAAAATAAATTATTAAACATCATCCACCAGAAAATAAATGTCATAAACTACATTTATTAACTGAAAAAAACGAATTTTCAAGGAGCTAAAATTCACCGTCTCCCCTTCTTCAAGCCTTTTTACATTATAACAATAAATAGACGAGATTCTTTTACTACAATGACTTTAAAATATTGATATTAACAATTAAAAAACGTTAATACAATAATACTAAAAGATCATACTCTACAATATAATAATCACAAATTTAACACTTTAATTTTTCAATTATTACTTTTTTGTTAGAGGTTACAAATTTTTTGTTAATCATTTCTCTAGCCAATTTTACCAAATTTTCACTAACTTTAATTCCATCACATCTATTGAGATTTTTTTCTTTTGAATTTCTGATACATAGGCTTTCTATTGTTCTTCTAATTTTTGTATTTGTTTCATTATATAAAATGTTTATTTCACAATTGATACAATGTTGCTTGTCTTTACAGTGTTCAGCAATTTCTGATTCCTTTACTAATTTTTGTCTAATATAATATTCGTGTTCCCCCATGCGTTCTTGAACTGTTCTTTTCGTCTCCCCAAGATAGAACGAATCGCAGTTCAGGCAATCTAATTTATAAACAACACCCATTTCAAACTTCTTGTCATTGCTATTTATCTTTTTACACAAAATATTTTTTTAATTTATTTCTATATTCAAAATTTAAGTTTACTCCATATCTTTTACCAATTTCTTTTAATTTCCAGCTGTTCTTATTCAGATACGGAATGAAAAATCTATTTTCATTATGTTTATCCAATTCTTTTATCTTAAATTTATTATAATTTCTTATTGAACTATCTATGAATCTGTCAGTATAACCACTCTTTTTTAATTTTGATTTCATATCACTTACTCCTATATTAAAATCTTCTTCATTACAGGTATTATTATCAATTCTAATTAAATAATTCTCAATTATATTCCTTTTTATTTTCATATTGTGTCCAGAATCAAATTTTAAAATATGGTCACTTTTATAATCTTTAATGTAATGTTTCATTGTTATTTTGTTATCCTTTTTTATTAGTTTCAGATCAAGAAAATTTAATGAGTCATTGATTTCTTCTTCCATTTTGAAATGTATGTCTTTGTGTCTCTTGTTAATGTCACTAAAAAAATTACTAAATTGCCTTTTTGTTCCGAACCATAATATAAGTATATCATCCGCATAGCGATAATATTCCATTCTAAATTTAGTATCTTTCAATAATTTTTGTTCAAAAAAATTCATATAAAATTTTTGTCAACAAACTGCTGTGCTTGCGAGCGATCGAGACGACGCTATGTTGACTTTCTCTTGTCGTCCCATCTGAGATTTATTTGGACAGGAAGCTGGTGTTTATTATTTAAGAAATGCCTTTCAGCACAAGAACATTAATAATAAGCTAAATGAACCTGCACATAGCTCTTAATTTCATACAAAAGCGGCGATAAACTGAAGAATTAAAGAAAATAAAAATAAAAAAATTGAAGAAATGATTTTTTTTTTAATTAAAAATTTTGTGGTTAATTTTTTATTACGATTTCAGCGTTTACCTCTTCTTTCTTTCTTTTTCCTTTCTCTTATCGGATTTGCTGACTTTAATTTTGGTAAATTAATGGGTCTTTGCAAAAGACAGGGAATTAAAGTTAGTGAAAATTTGGTAAAATTGGCTAGAGAAATGATTAACAAAAAATTTGTAACCTCTAACAAAAAAGGTAATAATTGAAAAATTAAAGTGTTAAATTTGTGATTATTAATAATATGTGATTATTATATTGTAGAGTATGATCTTTTATTATTATTGTATTAACGTTTTTTAATTGTTAATATCAATATTTTAAAGTCATTGTAGTAAAAGAATCTCGTCTATTTATTGTTATAATGTAAAAAGGCTTGAAGAAGGGGAGACGGTGAATTTTATCTCCTTGAAAATTCGTTTTTTTTTCAGTTAATAAATGTAGTTTATAACATTTATTTTCTGGTGGATGATGTTTAATAATTTATTTTCTGGTGGATGATGTTTAATAATATATATAGAGAAGATTTAAGGAAGAAGTATAGTTTGTTTGTAGATTAGATTACTAATTACTGAGACTATCAGTTTCTTTTATACTTTTGCAAGGACACAGAGGCTCATGAAATCACTATGTCTTTTCGTGTATCTAATAACTTGTGAACTAGTGAATGAAACTTGATATGTATAGATATGGAGAAAATACCCGATTTATTGTTTTTGGATAATGTTTTATGTGGATCTTTGTTGGAGAAATTTGCTTTGAAAATTACAAAAATTTCTCTTAAAAAACATTCAGATATCCCGAATGGATAGTACAGGTCACTCTTAAAGATATAGAATAAATGTATTAAATATTCTTCCGAACTATTGTTTCATAAAATTTTAAAAGGTTTAGTTCGAAGTTATCAAAAGTTTACTGATATTATAAGTGGTTTCGAACAAATTAATTAAGAAATGTCGATTATGTAATAGAAACCCGAATTCAACTTACCTGTCTTTCATTTCAGAGCGCCAGCACTTCATTCTTTTACGAATAACGGTCGACTAACTATGATTTCAACCTAATGGAACCGTTTATTCATGTAAGCCCTAAATTACCTAACTTCATACAAACAAATTGTGCAAATATCGTAAGCCTAATTACACAGAACAGTTGATCTGTATTCATTTAATATATCAAGCTAGACAATTATTCACACTTGCTAAAAAACAAATCCAGTTCTATATAGATATACAAGACCTTTAAATCAATTGCTTTAAACAACGAGAATGAAATAATTCTAGCGTCTTCATTTCCAATCTGTGTTCACACTAAGACACATTTTACTTAAATGTCGATGACAGTACTTACATTGTCAAAAAGTTCTACTTCATCCTAAGTGATGATCCGTACGCAGTTTATCTTTAACCCTGGATACGTATTCAAATATAAATATCTGTCCTACCTTGATATAGTACAACTCGTAGAAATTCACCATCGAAGATTGAAGTTCAATTTCTTATCATCGCGTTCGATCCCCCGGTACCACGACTGTTGGCATTGCAACACTCATTTTGAAATTCTGGACTGACGCGGAAATTGCTGGCATCCACGAAGATTCCCGGCATCCATACACCAAATGATCATCACTCCGACTGAAATCTCGGTAAAAAATCCTATGCCAAACGTCCAAAAGTTTAAACCCAAACTTTAGGCCTGCAATGTCCTTCGCAACATCATCTCCGTCAACTGACAGTCTAACTATGAGATCTACAAAGTAAAATACTAAACTTCTTAGACATATACAAATACTATAATAAATATATACCAAAAAGATACCAACCACAAACTTTATGAGAAGTAATCTTACGGTATCTTCAATCTACCATCTCTCAGAATGCAACAAACACAGAAGGTCAGTTATTTACGAGTCTACTGTGGTATCTGGGCAACAGGTCAATTGCCACATCAGAGACCTATTAGTCATGGATCGTAACAAAAAACGTCATTACACTTTACGAAATTTATTTATCTTCATTTGACAAAAAAAAAATCCTTTATAAAAGAAAGGAAATCATGGAAAAACAAAAACAACTGAATTTTCAGAAATTCAGTAAAATACTTCCTTCCCTTTCTTTTGTTTTATAAAGATTTCCCAGCTAAAATTGTATAACACCCTTTTTTTTTTTAACCAGAAAGAAAGATATATACGTAAATTCTCTACAAAAGCATTCATTTCCTTCTGGAAACAAAACCTGCATTATCTGATTTCGGAACTTTCATGTAGATAAGGAATCTATCTCACAAAACTACACGCATTACCAAAAAAAAAACGACACACTTAGAAGGAATTGTCCTATTGTAATGAAATTTCGAATGCAAAGACATTGGGACTGCCCATGCAAATGATTAAACTTCGGTGTCCAATGAATGAATAGCGAGAGCTACAGCGCATCGGAACTGCGCACTCAGCAGGTGTGTATAAGAAGCGATTCTCAATCTGATGGTCAAAATTTCTGTTGCATTGCGAGTTAGGATACCTTTCAACGACTGAAACAATGCCTCGCCGCAGGATTCGAGCTCATTACATGCAACTATCAGGGTTTGAAAGAGGTCGTACCATTGGATTGAAAGAGGCAAGTTGCGCAAATCAGAGAATCGCTTTTCATATGGGTCGAAGTGATGCGGTGATTAGAAGATGCTGGCAGGAATGGGTGGACAATGGCAGATTCCAGCATCATCAAGGTAGCGGTCGACCTAGGGCCACAGCAAAGTGGGAGGATAGAGTGATTGTCAGATCAGCTGTCACAGCGCCTGAATAATCATTATCAACCATCAGACGTGCGACCCGCACGCGAGTGTCCACCATGACCATTCACAGACGGCTGAGAGAGCGACATCTACGCTCGTAGCAACTGCTACGCCACCTGCCACTCACGTCTGCACTCCGTCGGGCCAGATTACAGAGGTGCTTGGCTCGATCCGATTGGAATGATGCTGACTGGAGACGTATGTGTTTAGCGACGAATCCCGCTTCCAACTGTGTCCTGACGATCATCGCAGGCGTGTCTGGAGATGCCCAGGGCAGCGTGCCGATCCTGCTTTCACTATTGCACACCACACAGGCCCTCAACCAGGAGTTATGGTCTGGGGTTCCATTTCCCTTGATAGCCGGACCCCTTTGGTCGTCATTAGCGGCACACTTACAGCACAGCGAGGTGTCCAAAGCGAGGCTGAGGAGTGTAAGGTCGCAGTTTTTTGGAGCTCCGCTAATATTTAGCAAAGTGACTGAGTAATTCTGTGTAAGTGTACTCATTGTATGAAAATTATTTGGACAAAGGTATGCGAAAGTTTAATAAGTTACATGTGATAAGTAAAGAAGACAATTACTTATAACATAATGGAAGAATAAAATCATGAAAGGCGCAGTCCAAGTAGAAGCGTTTAGGAAGGTGGAACAACTTGTTTGACCCGTAAGTACACTAATTATATATAAATAGGGTCATAAACTGAAAACAATAATAATTGAATTGATTCGGAACTGAACTTAGGAATTTATTTGATTAAAGAATACAATGAATACAGTAAGGTGGTCTTAAGTAATTGAAAGATGGAACAGTTCATTAGTAGAAGGCCTCGTGCAGGTAGTTTGGGTAGTCTAAACTCCTCTAAATCTTGCATTAATGATAGCTATGATTCAAGAAGCCAGTCAGATATATTTGTTACTAGATGTAATATAAGTAGATCTCCGCCTGAGAAAAGACCAAAAAGAAATATTGAAGCGGAGAGTCAAATAGTAGCGTTAGATTCAGAAGAGGCCATTAATAAGGTAGCAAGGGAAAGGGAAGAAAATGAGCTGTGTACTAATTTTCAAGAAAATATATTAAAAGTTCTTCAAGAATTGAAGAAAGATATAGAGGTAGTCAAAGAATTGAAGAAAGATATAGAAGCAGTCAAAGAAGAAACAAAGCTAATTAAAATAATAAAAGAAGAAAATGAACTCTTTAGAAGTAAAATGATATATCTCGAGCAACAGATAAAGTCACTTAAGGAGGAAGAAACGAAGAAAGCGGTAGAAAAAGAGAAACTGGAAAGAGAAATTAAAGATTTAAAAGAAAAGGTGATAGAAATGGAAAATAAGGGAAGAAGAAACAACATAGTCTTCTATGGAATAAAGGAAGAAAATGAGGAAACATGGGAACAAACGGAAGAAAAAATAAAAGAAATATGTAGAAAGCCACTAGGAGTGGAGGTCCAATCCTTCGAAAGAGCACATCGATTAGGAAAGAGAAATACAAAGGACACTTTTAAGGTACGTCCGATTATTGTAAGGTTCTGTGACTGGAAGGAAAAAGAAAAAATTATAAGAAATAGATCTAACCTTAAAGGTACGAAGATTTATTTGGATGAAGACTTCTCAGCAGAGACTAGAGCAATAAGGAAAAAGTTAGTAGAAATCATGTTACAAGAAAGGAGAAAAGGAAACTCAGCGAAAATTATTTTTAATAAGCTAAAGGTAAATGATAAAATATGGTCGTATGAAGAATGGATGAGAAAAGCTAAATCAGATGAAAGGGGGAGAATAAATGAAATAGTTGTGAAGAATAGTGAAGAAAAAGTCTCAAAAAACGTGAAATCATAATGAACCAAAGGGAAGAAAGCTTAGAAGGTTATCAACAGAGGTTTCAAAAATTTGAAAAATTGTTAACAAGTTGTAATAGTGAAGGGGAAGAAACTAATTTACAATCACTGAATGGAAAAAAGAAAAAGAATTTCAATAAGGAAAAAGTTAAAAATAATGCTCCAACGATAGTAGCCTGGAATGTGAATGGTTTAATGAATAAGGATAATAGTGATCTAAGGAAAGTGCTAAATGACTTCGATGTAATAATTTTAATTGAAACATGGTTGTTAAAAACTGAAAACATTGAAAATATTGGTTTAAGTAATAGGTATGAATGGAGTCATAAATTAGCAGATAAACAAAGTAAATTTGGAAGACCAAGTGGGGGCATTAGTTTTGGAATAAATAAGAGCAAGAGTATTAAATTTGTGTCGCAAAAGATTTATAAGGATTGTATTATTGTAAATATTGTGGGTCGAAAAGATCCCTAAAAGTTTATTAAAATTTATAATAAAGATATAAATAGATTATTAAATAAATTAAACGAAAACATTATAGAGGATTTAAAAAATGATGTAATAATAATTGTTATAGGGGACATGAATGTGCGCATAGGTAATTTAAATTGTAAATGTTTTAATCCTAACTTTGAGGAAGAATTATTATTTGAAGATAGAAACTCATTAGATAAGGTGTGTAATAAAGATGGAAAATTACTTATGGAATGGGCAAGAGAAAATAATTTAGAAATTTTAAATGGAAACTATGAAATAATAATGTGGGAAACTGGACTTATATTGGTAATACGGGATGCTCAGTGATCGACCTATGCTTTGTTAATGAAAAATTCTTAAAAAATGATACTTATTTTGAAGTAGGGGAGTGTTGGATATCAGACCATCTGCCAATCTCAATAACAAATAGGGTATGTAGAAAAAAGGTAGTTGAGAATGCAACAAAGAAATATATATGGGAACAGGGCCGTAGCTACCACCGGGGCAGCCGGGGCAACGCCCCGGGGCCCCCGAACAAAGGGGGGGGGGGTTGGTTGTTAAAATAAGATTGTCTTTTTTTTTTCTCTCTCTCTCTCTTTGGGTGTTAAAATAGGAGTGTCGTTTTTTTATTTGGTTGTTAAAAGATTGCTAAGGGCCCCGCACCCTCCGGCTCAGCCCCGGAGCCCCCAGTCCTCTAGCTACGGCACTGTATGGGAAGAGAGTTTAATAGGGGAGAATATAAATAAATATAAACAGGTAATCTCAGAAAAATTAAACGATTTAAATTCTATTCACGAAATAAATGCATTTGATGAAAGCTTTACAAAATTATTAAAAGAAGGGGTATATAGTATAAGAGAAAGAAAGAAAATATAGAAGAAAAGGGATGACGTGATAAAGAGCTAAAAGATCTTAAAAAAAAGGTAAAAGAACAGTTAAAAAATTTTAAGAGTGAAAATACAATAGAGGAAAGAAAAAAATATATTGCATTGAAAAAAACAATTTAAAAAAATGTACAAAGAGAAAAAAGAATTATGGGAGGAAAACATAAAAGAAAATTTTGATAGGATTAATACGGGTAAGGAATTTTGGGACATGATTAAGAAATACAGAGGTAAAGTAAGAAATTGTGACTATAAAAAAGAAATGGATGATGAGGTATTGGAGGATCATTTTATCACATTATTGGATGGGATTAGAGCATAGAAGACTGAGAAAAGTAATAAAATTGAAAAAGGGAAGGAAAAAGAAATTGAAAATAGGTTAGTGAAGATAGAAGAGGAAATAGAACTATTTAATGAAGAAGTCAATCTCACAGAATTAATGTCAGTTTTGAAACGCTTAAAAAAGAATAAAGCTGCGGGCCCCGATGGGATAAAAAATGATTATATTAAGAATATGCCTACAGAAGGGATTAAAGTATTTTTACGATGGATGAATTTTTACGAGGCCGAAAAAATCCCGGATAATTGGAGAACTGGAAAAATTATCCCTATTTATAAATCGGGAAATAAATGCGACCCAACTAACTATAGAGGAATTACATTATTAAATACATATTTTAAGATATTTGGAGAAATTTTAAGAGGTAGAATAGAAAAATGGTTAGATGAAAAAACTTTGATTGTAGAAAATCAAGCAGGTTTTAGGAAAGGTTATTCGACAATAGACAATACGTTCGTTTTAAATACCTGTATAAACTCAAGGTTAATGGAAAAAAGAAAGAAATTGTATGCATTATTTGTAGACTTTAAAACGGCATTTGACTCCATAGATAGGACGATATTATTAAAATGTTAAGAAGAAATAGGAATAAAGGGTAAAGTTTTGAGAATAATTAGGAATATTTATGAAGAAACTATAGTTACAATTGGAAGAGGAACCGAAAAAATTAAATTAAATAAAGGTATAAGACAGGGTTGTGGCCTAAGTTCCGTTTTATTTATAATTTTGATTAATAATTTAGAAGTAAAATTAAGAGAAGAAGGATGGGGTGGAACTAAGATAGGAGAAGGAAAAAAAAAAATTATAGCTTATTGTATGCGGACGATTAGGTGTTAATGGCGGAATCAAAAGCAGAATTAGATAAGATGATTAAGATACTTAAGGAATTCACAAAAGTTAATAAACTAACAATAAACTTAAAGAAAACAAAAATTATTATTTTTAGGAGAGGAGGAAAAAGAGCGAAAAATGAAAAGTGGCACTGGGATAATGAAGAAATTTTAGTTACAAATAGTTATCAATAATTACGAAGATTTTTTACATCACAAAACAGTATAAATGAAAATGTGAAATATAGAAAAGAGAAAGGTGTTGCAGCGGCTTGGGAAGTAATTAAATTAATAAAAAGATCAAAATTAGAGGATTGGAGTAAAATTAGATTTTTATTTAAAACAATGATAAAAAGTATAGTAAGTTATGGAATGGAAATGGATGGATGGTTAATTAGAGAAGAATTTGAATCCATACAAAATTTGTTTATGAAAGTTATTTGGTCGATGGATAGAGATGTCCCGGGATATATTATTAATGCGGAATTAGGTCTGATCCCTCTTCGTTTGGATTTGTTGAGGAGAGCATTCAAATATTTGGAAAGAATAATAAATTTAAATATAGCAAGACTGCCGAGAGTGTGTTGGGAGGATATGGTTGAGAAGGCAAAAATTGGAAAATTAAATAATTGGACAAAAAAGATTAATGAAGTATTTATTGAGGCTGGTTGGGTTGTGGAATGGGATAGAGCATTAGAGGTCGATTACTGGGCATCCAATAAGGAAAAAGTTATAATGAGAATCGGGGAAATAACAATGCAAAAAATGTATAATAAAATTCAAAATTCGATATATAATGAATATTATAAATTTTTAAATTGACAAATAAATGGTTCCTACTACATCTGCACTAAAGTCAAAAATAGATATATAAAAGAAGTATATATTAAATTAAGAATAGGTTGCATATGGAGAAATAGTAAATACTGGAAAAACATAGAAGATAAATGTTGTAAGTTGGGTTGTAAAGTAATAGAAGGGTGGGAACATGTAATTTTTGACTGTGAGAAATTGACAAAGGAGAGAGAAATGTTGGAAATTGAGAATGTAAAAGATAGAAGAGGTTGGTGGTACAATATATTGTCTGCTCAGTATGTAAATAAAAATTTATGTAAATTTATAATAATATTTATTGAAAAAGGAAAAAATATGGAATTAATATAGAAATAATTGTAATTGACTTAATTGGAAGCGTATGGGTTTTACTTTTTGTCTTTTCATTAATATTTTTGAAAAATTGTTATTATTTATTTCGGATACTCCTTTATAGTTTCTTGATATACATGAATGATATATTTGTATTTTTGTGTATTTTTTTTCTCTAATATTGTTGTTATTATTATTATATTTTAATTAGTTATTAAGACAGGGAGGATTTATGTAAAAATAAATTTAATTTAAACCTAACTTGTGATATAATTAATTTACTAATAATTATTTAAATGGCTGAGATATCAAATATACTTAAGCTTTGGAATCCTGACTTCTAAAGGGTATAACCCCGAAGAAGTTAAATAAATTTTATTTACTTACAGCACAGCGGTAAGTCATGACATTCTGAGACCTGTTTTGCTACCCTTTCTTTTGCAGAACCCTGGCCTTATTTTTCACCAAGATAATCCCAGACCACATACGGCACGTGCTATAACCTGTCTTGCAGCTTGTGAAACACTTCCTTGGCCAGCCAGATCCCCAGATCTCTCTCCAATCGAGCATGTCTGGGATATAATGGGAAGACGACTGCATCCACCAGGGAATGTGGATGACCAAGCCCGACAATTGGAGCAAATTTGGCAAGAAATACCACAGGAGACCATCAGGGATCTTTATCACTCTACGCCACGTAGTGTGGTAGCTTGCATTCAGGGTAGAGGTGGGTCAACATCTTGTTGAGCTCGTTACTTTTTAACTCTGTAACTCTGAAATAAATCATTCAATTTGTCTGAAATTTTAATCATTTTCTACTCTGTACATAATCTTCCTGTCCACCAATTTTTGTCTCCATCGGACAACTCCTTCTAGGTGCGTCGTTTTTTTTGCTAATGAGTGTATAACTATATGACTTAACAGGAAAGAGTATTTCTTAAAGCTCACAAATTAGCCGACACACCTGCGTGCTGAAATTAAAATTCATTTAAAGACGACTATGGTTTCGTGTAAATAAGTTGAATACACATTCTCAAGTAATGAGATTAAACAAAAATAATGAATATAAACTTTATATTATATTATAAAGACAAAAGACTACCATCATGCAACGCAATGAGGAAATTCCACGGCATATAATTAACCCAGCCAACAACTCCACCTATTGGGAAACATATACAACAAACTGTAAACAAATATATGCGTTTAATACAAAATATTTTTTCCTCTTTTTCCTTTTTAAAGATAGAATCCCAAATTCAATTCCTAAGTAATAACAATCTTTGATGCATTTAAAAAATAATTTAAAAGTAATTTTAAATGAATTAAAAGTAAGAATTAACATAAAAGGGACCAATGCTAATCTATATTTAAATTACATGTATTCCCCCTGAAATTAAATAATGGAATAATTAAAAATGCCAACCCGCTGCAAAAAACAATATTTATACAAATTATAAAAGAAATTTCTTTAAAATATTTTTTATTGAACCATTTCATTTAATTATCTGTTACAATTGTGCCAGTAGTCAAATAACTTTTTTTTCCCTTTTTTTATACAATACTTACATCAATTTTATAACAAATTTCTTTGAAATATTTCTCATTGAACTATTTCATTTAATTATCAGTTACAATTGTCCCAGTAGTCCAATAAATGCTTAACTATAACCTATCATTTATTTATTATTAATTTTTGGATTTTTTATATATATATATATATTTACACCAATTATATAACAAATTTCTTTAAAAAATTTCTCATTGAACCATTTCATTTACTTATCTGCTACTATTGTCCTAGTAGTCTAATAAATTATTAAAGAAGAATTTAAAAAGTAATTTAAATGAATTAAAAGTAAGAATTATCATAAAAGGGACCAATGCTAATCTATATTTAAATTACATGTGTTCCTCCTGAAATTAAATAATGGAATCATGTGTAAAATTAAAAATGCCAACCCGCTACTAAAAATAATATTTACACAAATTATATAACAAATTTCTTTAAAATATTTCTAATTGAACCATTTCATTTAATTGTCTGTAACTATCGTGCCAGTAGTCCAATAACTTTTTTTTTTCTTTTTTATAGAATGTTTACACCAATTATATAACAAATTTCTTTAAAATATTTCTCATTGAACCATTTCATTTAATTATCTGTTTCTATAGTCCTTGTAGTCCAATAAATGTTTAACTATAAGCTATCAGTTACCTATTATTAATTTTTGGATTTTTTTTTATACAATACTTGCTTATAGCTGGAACAGAAAGGCTAACATTATATGTAAATGGCAAACTCAATGTAAATACAGTTTCAATACATTTTCTTTTGTACTCATCATCACATGTGTCCAAAATAATGGGCGAGCTTAAGTCAAGGTCATGTCCAAATTCTGCATGATGCCTATACGTCAGATATTCATTATTTCTACCAGTAATAGCCCTACGGTGCTCAGAAACCCTTTCAACAATATTTCTTCAGGTTTCTCCGACGTACAGGCAATTGTTATTAAAGCACCGAAGAGCATAAACAGCACCTGTAATATCTTTGAACTCTTTATTAGATTTGCTACCCAAACACTTGGCCACGGTTGATGATGCTGGCGACGTCACAGTAATACCATACGGCTTACAAATCTTCTGCAATTCAGCAAATATGTCCGTATGAAATTATATAGACACAAACACCTTTTTTCTTTTTCTTTTTCTAAGTTTAAGTTGTTGTAATATTTCAACATTGCTCTTTTCATGGGCCTTTGAATGAAAACAACTGGATTGTTAATTTAATTTTTTAAATACATCAAAGATTGTTATTACTTAGGAATTGAATTTGGGATTCTATCTTTAAAAAGAAAAAAGAGGAAAAAATATTTTGTATTAAACGCATGTATTTGTTTACAGTTTGTTGTGTATGTTTCCCAATCGGTGGAGTTGTTGACTGGGTTAATTATATGCCGGGGAATTTCCACATTGCATTGCATGATGGTAGTCTTTTGTTTTATATTCATTATTTTTGTTTAATCTCATTACTTGAGAATGTGTATTCAACTTATTTACACGAAACAATAGTCGTTATTAAATGAACTTTAATTTTAGTACGCAGGTGTGTCGGCTAATTTGCGAGCTTTAAGGTATGTTCAACACATGTAAATTTGTAATTTTGATTTTAGGAAAGAGTATTTCCTTATGAAATTCGAATCCACAGTGAGATTTTATTCAAACAGAACACTACAGCTATTTATTGTGGCACCATACCAAATTCTGTCATAGCTTTATTTAGTTTACAATTTGATACTGGTTTCGTAAGCACATCCGCGATAATTTTATCGCTCTGGATATACACCACTTGAATTTCTCCTTGATCAACGTAATGTTTCACCATGTGATATCTTAATTCAATATCTCGACTTTTCTTCATATTGTCCTCAGAATTCGCCAATCGTATAGCTGCAATATTATCACAATACAATTTTATTGTTTTTTCAATTAAATTTCCCACATTGATTTCATCCATGAAACTGCTAATGGACTTCAATTTCTTACCAGGTTCGGCCATAAAAATGTATTCCGCTTCCTGAGGAACACGACTGGACAATCACGTCTTGTCTCAATGTTTTCCAGATAATTGCCCCGTTATTCATCTTCAATATGTATCCTGTGGTTGACTTGCTATCTTGACATGAGTCGTTCCACATCGCATCGTAGAAACCTGCGAGTTTGTTTTCACCTTTTGAATAGCTTAGTTTCTAGTCAATTGTTCCGGACAAATACCTGAGGATTCTCTTAGTTGCTACAAGGTCGTACTTTCATGGTTTTGCTACTTTTCGCGACAAATATGTACACTCAAGTTGATGTCTGATCTTGAAGTGTTGCACAGTTAAGTCAAGCTTCCCAGCATGCTGCGGAAAATAAAATGTTCATTTTCATTAAGACTTTGACTATCATTAGGATCGTTATTTTGGCATCTATTCGATTCCACCGGAGTTGTAAGGGCCTTAAATCTATTATTACGTGTTCTTCGAGCAATTTTTTTAACAATGATATTTGGGATATTGATACAGTACGATTCTCACGGTTATACTCTACAGTCATACCCAAATACGCACATATTTCTCCGAAATCCGTGATTCCCAAACTTTCATCCAGCCTGATCTTCACTTCTTTAATTTCTTTTAAACTTGTACCAAATATCAAGATATCGTCCAAATGTACGAACACAATTGTATATGATTCCTTTTTGAATGATCTGAAGACACACACATCAGCTCGTGTATTCATGAATCCCAATTTCCTAAGCTCTGACCGTAGAGTCTTACATCAGGTCAATCCGGCCTGTTTTAGACCATATAACGCTTTCTTTAAATTCAATCTAGTAGAATGTTCGTTCTTCTTTACTACACTTTCCGGGAACTTGATATATATATCTTCTTCCAATTGTCCATTTAAATAAGGCCCTTTCACGTCGCACTGATGTACGTGCCATTGATTTTCGGAAGCCAATGCCAGCAGGATCCTCAGATGTTCTAAGTCTTCATTAAGACTTTGATTGTCATTAGGATCTTTATTTTGGCTTCTATTCGATTCCACTGGAGTCGTAACGGCCTTAAATCTATCTGTGTTCTTCGAGCAATTTCTTGATGAATAATGTTTGGGATAATGATACATAGCATGTACACGCAATTATACTTAATCAAGAGTTTCAGCGGAAGAGGATTTAGGATCCTATAATCTAGACTTGGTCGAAACCACCTACCCCGGGAAGTTGGGCCCGCAGAAAGA
Organism: Thereuonema tuberculata; assembly: GCA_023159025.1. Taxonomy (NCBI): domain Eukaryota; kingdom Metazoa; phylum Arthropoda; class Chilopoda; order Scutigeromorpha; family Scutigeridae; genus Thereuonema; species Thereuonema tuberculata. Next base: position 537,725 of record JAFIDM010105215.1, on the reverse strand, counting down.
GGAGGAGAAAACGCGGCGAAGGACTGTTCACAAGGGGGTTAGAGTGTATCACAAAACATGTAACATATAGTATTCCCACAGGAATTCCCTAGGGAATTCACTGTAAAAACAATGGCGAACTCCCTCACGGGCGTGGCTGCCAGTACCGACGCCAGAGCCGGGAGAAAGCTCCGTTTACCCTGGAGTTTGCAGTTCTATTAGATTGCTGGGACGGGTAAGCCCCTAGCCCCGTCCGGGGGGGATCATAGAAACAAGCTGCAACACGACGGTTGCACTCGGGTATCATCACGAGGAGTCATCATCAGATACTATGGCGTGGGTTGGCCGGTAGTTGGATGCTTTTTAACCAGTTCTGCTTAGCTGAAAATGCTCTTACACTCAAGCAACTCAATAGGCTGTTGGGCGGTGTTGCCGGGGTGAGTTGTTCCCTAGCCGGTAGGAGGCTCCTTGAGACAGGCAGTGGCAAAGCGGCAGAACTCAACTGGAAAGTCGAGGAGCACTGGCATGTCACATGGCATGGTCGGCCATTGGAGATAAGCACTCATTCCAATTTTGCCCTGTGTCACAAGCAATGCTCGCTCTCGCACTTCCACAGCACGTGCGTTACCGATACTTCCTCGCCAGAGTCACAACGTTCGCAAGTGGGACTCGCTCGGAGTCCGTGTTTGGCTAAATACGCAAAAAGCCGTGTTCCGTCATGAACTGGTTTTGGGCCGAATCCGGGCAGAACGAGTCTGTGTGGACTTGCGGCATGAACTTGTACAGAGGTCGGCCTTTGGGTGATTTGGCACTTGTGCTGCCATTGGTTGATGCACTTCTGATAGCGGAGTTGGCAAGCTCTGCTTTTGGGCAAGGGCCCTTCAAAAGTAACAGCCGGCAAGGCAGTAGCCTGTTTCGCAAGTTTGTCTGCGTACTCGTTTCTAGAAGTACCAACGTGTGCCCTTGTCCAAAGAGGTTGCCATTCAATTTCAGCTGAATCAAGCAAAGTAAGGGTTTCTGTCACATTCCATCCCAGAAGAGTCTTGGGGGTTCCCCTAGCAATGGAGCTAAGGGCGGCTCTACTGTCGGATATTACGGCGAACTTACCTGGGGTGTCTCGAAGGCATTTGAGACCCCAGAGAAGTGCCGAGTAAATCGCACCGAGTTCGGCCTGAAACACACTCGAGTGATCCGGAAGCCTATGCTGGCCTGAATCTAGCAGCTGATGGCCCGAATCGAAGCATGCAAAGACAAATCCGGTTCTCTCATTGGTCTTTGACCCAACCTTAAAAACTACGGCTGGAAAGGCAGTCAGGTTACCGTCCCAGTCTGTGACTGAACGGTTGCCGGATGCGTCCAGGTTGGAATCAAGTGGGTGCCCTCGTACCTGTCACTGCGCAGCTCGGCATAGTATTGCGGTGCGGTGGAGGCTAAGATATCTAGAGGAATTTCCCCACTTAATACGGCCAGAGACTCGTTTGCTACAGTTCAATAGCAGCGGTTGATTGCCCTTAGAAACGGCCGGGCAAGAGGCCGCAGACTGTCTGCAACTTTGACGTTTGAGGCGGACTTTCCCCAACCCTCGGCTGCATAGAGTACCTTCGATCGTACTACCGAATCATAGAACAACTTCCGAACTTTCGGTAGCATTCCCCCGACAGCGGGGTGATCCCGAGTCGGAGGGCGATGGTCGAAAGTTCTGTCCATATCTTCCTCACATGCGCCAACCAACTCAGATTCCTTGAAGGAGTCACTCCCAGATATTTGAGTGTGGGTTTAAAAGCAGGTTTTTCTCCGCATACATTGTAGATTGGAAGGCGGGAGAGGGCTCTCCCTGCCGCTAGTAGTGCAGCGGATTTTTTGGGGAAATTGCTAAATGATGCCTGAAAGCACACACTTTCAATTACGCCCTTGACTTTTTGCCAAGCTTGTTCAAGATTACGCCTGGATGTGGCCATTAGCACGGCCAACAGGTCATCAGTGTTGCACGGCGCAACAAGCTCGTGCCTATTCCTGGTACGACCCCTCATGAATGGCAAGCGCACATTCTGAGAGCACTTCATCACACACGGGGTTCCATAGTACGGGTCCCAAGCAGAAACCCTGGGGACATCCTCGGTTTGAAGGTGCTGTAACTGTACCCAGAATAAGCTCTTTTTTCCGAAGAAAGCTCCTTACTAGGGCGGCAAGATTCCAGGAACAGCGTTGGGCTCTGAGCATATGTTCGATACTGGAATGGAGCAAGGACCCGAATGCATTTTTAAAATCCAGTGAGACGAGTGCGATGTATTGACCAGACACTTTCCCCGCTTCGATCCTCTCGGCCACAAACTTGAGGGCGTATGTAGCCGATCGGCGTTTCCTGAACTCAAACTGGACTTGTGACAAGAGCGTTTTAGATTCAAGAAAATAGGTTGTTCTTTGCTCAATTAATCTGTCTAAGACTTTCTCCAGGACGGAAAGAATGCAGATCGGTCGAACTGGGATCTGGAAGGGCTTTGAGAACGAGTTTTCGGTAGTTGCTTGCTCACAGTAATCCTTCCAGGACTGCCTTTTCGCTTTCTGCATTTCCCGTTGATAACTCTTCCTGGCCTTCTTCCATGCCTTATGTAGTGCGTTCAGACGAGGGGGCGCCTTAGCTTAATTTAACTTTCCTCATGCCTTAACTTAGCTTTCTTCATGATCTCTCTCTGCCGAGCGAGGGACAAATTGATTCCACCAATTTGGCAATTTAAAATTCCATCTCGGCGGTTTCCCGATTGGATTTGAGGCCTCACAGGCATCCTTACAGACTTTGCTGAACAGAGCTGCCACCTCCTCACAACCTTGGCCCTCGATGGCTCCATGTAGGATCTGCTTGCGAGCAGATAAATATTCTTTGAATTCGTCCCATCGTGCTTGTCTCAGGCAATATCTGGGATATTCTTCGGGCATGCAAGGGTGCATTCCGCCAACCTCCATTGTAAGCATGGCGTGGTCCGAGCAAGTGTCAACCTGACTGACCTCCCAATTGTTAATGTTCAAGCCAACAAATAGACAGAGATCAATTCGACTACTGTTGCGTGTCAAGAAGGTCGGTGGCGAATGGGGGAAATTTGCCACCAATACGCCTCGCTCGATCAACCTTCAAGCAGGTCGCCCCGTGTATCGTGTATGCGGTCGCCCCAGGACAAGGCTCGCGCATTCATATCACCCAGTGCAGCAACCCTGCGATAGAGCCCTAAAATTTTGTTTAATTTGCCCAAGTCTGTTAGAATACATCTGTTTCTGTCAGCGTGTATACTAACTAGCACTAGGTCCGTACCCAGAATCAGTAATCTAAGACACATACAGTCTCCGTCCGACAAGTGATACAGTATCATACAGCGAATGTTTCGGCCGCATTAAACAATACGCGCCCTTTGGCTTTTCATCAGCGGTTCCATGCAAGTATACCATGAATCCTTGGCCTGGGGAGGTCAGTGCACCGTTTTTATGTTCGTACGGCTCCTGAACACAGGTGAAATCCCTCTGGTCCCTTCTGAGAAAGATCTCGTTCCAGGTGAGGTATCCTTTATCTATGTTAACTTGAGCGAGCCTTACAGAATTTTTGTTGTTATTAGCGGACTTTCTAGATTTATGCCGTTTTGTCCGGGCTTCAAGTGTCCGAGTATGAGCAGCTTTGGGATAATGATACAGTACGATTCTCACGGTTATACTCTACAGTCATACCCAAATATGTACGTATTTCTCCGAAATCCGTGATTCCAAAACTTTCATCCAGCCTGATCTTAACTTCTTTAATTTCTTTTAAACTTGTACCAAATATCAAGATATCGTCCAAGTGTACGAACACAATTGTGTGTGATTCCTTTATGAATGATCTGAAGACACACATCAGCTCGCGTATTCTTGAATCCCAATTTCCTAAGCTCTGACCTTAGAGTCTTATACCAGGTCAATCCGGCCTGGTTTAGACCATATAACGCTTTCTTTAATCTCAATCTAGTAGAATGTTAGTTCTTCTTTACTACACCGTCCAGGAACTTGATGTATATATCTTCTTCCAATTGTCCATTTAAATAAGCCCCTTTCACGTCGCACTGATGTACATGCCATTGATTCTCGGTAGCTAATGCCAGAAGGATCCTCAGATGTTCTATTATGGGAGTGGGCGCATAAGTCTTTCCGTAATCTAAGCCTTCACGTTGCGTGTAACCACATACGACGAGTCATGTTTTTCTCTTCAACGATTTCCCGTGGTCATCGACCTTGTTTTTAAAAATCCATTGGGTGTCTAGAGGGACTTTATGGTTTGGAATTACCACATCCTCCCGTATCATGGTCTTGTATATTTTTCAGTTCGTGATTGATGGCTTTAATCCACTCAGAACTGAAATTACCTCCTACTGCATTTTGATAAGATTCGGGTTCGTGATTAACTACTAACGAGACCGTCCTCCTCACACTTCTGGATCTGAGTTCCATGGTAGGTGTCTCAGACTCTCCTTGGTAATCACCACTGCTAGTCGCTTCATTTCGATCATCTTCTCCTTGATCACTTTGTGAGATATTTTCATCTTCGTCGGATGAGTCATCCACTATCTGTTCATCGAACAAAGACACATAATCATCGTTTTGGGTTTTCTTGGTGTTCAACAGTTCCACTCCTAATTTGCTTTCGTCAGCGTGTGCATTTCTGGTTTCGTAGATTCCATCCTTCTCTGGATGAAAAATTTTGTTCCCTCGGTCTCTCTGTGAGTAACCAATTGGGATACCCTTCCAGCACTTGCTCAAAAATTTAATCTTCACTTGGATGTTGGGTTTCTTTACATACCAAATTTTCTTAGGTGTCTCACAGCTGTTTTATTATAGTTAGGAAACCCTCTGGACAGTGGTATCTTGTTGCCAATCTTTCCGTGTGTAGTTCTGGTAATTATATAATTAGCAGTTTCCACTGCGTAGGGCCAAAACTTCACAGGTAAATTCGAGTCAATTAACATAGTTCTTGCTATGTCTTGCAATGATGTATTCAATCTCTCGGCAACGGCGTTCATCTGCGGACTATAACTCGACGAATTGTGGTGCACTATTACTTTGCTTTTAAAATAAGCTTCCAGTTCTTGATTATTAAATTCTTTCCCTTGACAGTTATAATAGCCTTCAATCTTCTGCCAGTTTGCCTTTCTGCGAAAACCACAAAACCTTTTAACTTGTCATCTACTTCGGTCTTGTTTCTGACAAAATATACGAAACTCCTTCTGCTGTAGTCATCAGTAACAGTTAAAACATGTTTGGCGTCCCTGCGACTTTCTACGTCTACCGGTCCAAATAAACCAGAATGGATCAAATCTAACACATTATGAGATTTGGATCACATAACACAGAATGGATCACATTATGCTTGTGATCTGGTTCAATGTTTTGTGTGGGATGTTCGTGAGTTTGCCCTGTATGCAGCTATCACACTGTATGCAGCTATTACCCTGTATGCAATTTCTTCTTGACAGAAATCTTGTCTAAACCAGTGTTTCTCAACCTTTTAGTACTTGCGACCTAATTTTCAATCACAATTCTCATCGCGCCCCCCCCCCCTAAAAAAGCCTCCAAACGTCTCTGTTCAACCAAAAAAAAAAACCTCCAAACCTATCTGTTCAACCAAAAAAAAAAAAACCCTCCAAACCTATCTGTTCAACCAAAAAATTAAAAAAAAAACCCCCAAAAAAATTTGTTTTCAACAAAAAAAAAAAAAAAAAGCCACCAAACCTATCTGGTCCAGGAAAAAAAAAACCCTCCAAACCTCGATATACTCGCGCCCCCCCTTTAGTTTTATCACGCCCCCCTAGGGGGGGGCGCGCCCCACAGGTTGAGAAACGCTGGTCTAAACCTTTAATCGTTGACAATGATTTTCATTTTTCTTTCAGTTAAGCGCCCTACACGATCATGCCATAATTTGTGATTGTCTAAAACAGCAGTATTTATGTTTGGTGAATCCTTGCAATCACTGATAATTAATCATTGCATGATGTGTAAATCATTTTCCAATGTCGCTTTCATAGTAATTTAATTTTTTCCGCTCTTGACTACATAACGACCTTTACCTATGATCTGTGTAAAACCATTGATATCTAATCTTCTGGCAGAAATCAAGTTTTTATTTATCGATGGAATAAATAGTACATCTTTAATGGTCCAGTTAATATACTCATTGTTGTTGATTTTGGTCTTGAAACAGACTGTTCCCGTACCTAAAGCAAACATAGGTTTATTTTGAATATGGACATAACGTCTCAAATTCATGATACTTGGAAAAGTACTTTTAAGTTGTGGCATACATGGTGGGTCGAACCGCTGTCTAGTAACCAACGGGACACCTTTGCTTGTTATCTAATCCCTGAAATCATTTCCACTGAGACGTTTAGAATTGCACTATTTCCGACTGATCGACTTCGATTACCAGAATCCTTCTTGCTTTTGCACTCACGTGCAAAGTGAATTCCACCGCCTCTATAACAAGTGACATCTTTCATCTTTTGAGGTCTCTTTCTTATTCTTGTTAGTGGTAAAAAACACTTTGCATCATTTTCTTCTTTTATCTTCTTATGTTCTTCACCATCTGAAATGCGACCGATCTCTTGAATAATCTCATCACAGTCATCAGTGAAATTATTCAATATTTTCCTCGATATTATACCTTGTACGCAAGCATCCAACTCCCTTGGCAAACCTGTCAAAACAATGCAACTGAGATCCTTTTGGGAGAATTCACCACCAATGAGTGTTAGTTTGTTCACGAGAAGTCGCATCTGTGAAATCTTTTCTGGTACGGTTTTCACATCTTTGAAGTCAGTCATATGGAAAATTTATCGTTTTAACCGTATAATTTTCATGTCATCTATTTTATTGAATCTTTGTTCAAGATCTTTAAGCGGCAGATTAGGGTCAGATGTCTCCACTATGATAGAACGCTATGAGAGAATGTATAGCAAGATAAGACCATACGCTCTTTCCTGTTTCTCAATCATCTAACGTTTCTCCTTGATGCCAGGTATTTCGTTCATTTGACTAGCAGACATATCGGACGCCGTCCATAAATCATTGTTCATAAGAACATACTTGATGGATGTTTTCCAACTAATATAGTTGGAGCTATTCAATAAAATCTTTTCATTAGACGCCATTCTAGAAGGATCAGTAATTCGAGATGCGCAGTGGAATTCATTACTGAGATTAACGTAATCAAAACAATATTATTGTGCCGCAACAGTTTATGTGTAAAGTCAGAGTAGCGCCTCGATTATTAAAATGACGCTCAACGATGTAACAGCATAGAAAACTTCATGTAACAATCTTCATTTAATAGTATAAAAACACTCACGCTGCATATGTCTAAACATAACAAACTAGGGAAATCATATTCCAGAAGTTTTAACAAAACTTATAGTGAAATAACAGTGTAACTTCAGTAATCTAAATAAAACAACCTTGCATTATGTTACCAATAAATACGAAAGATAAAATTGCGTTAGCACTTCATACTGTATTACGATAACGGTCGACTAACTATAATTTCAACCTATTGGAACCGTTAATTCATATAAGCCTTAAATTACTTCACTTCATACAAACAAATTGTGCAAATATCGTAAACCTAATTGCACAGAACGTTAATCTGTATTCATTTAATATATCAAACTAGACAATTGTTCACATTTGCTAAAAAACAAATCCAGTTCTATATTGATATACAAGACCTTTAAATCAATTGTTTTAAACAACGAGAATAAAATAATTCTAGCGTCTTCATTTCCAATCTGTGTTCACACTAAGACACATTTTACTTAAATGTCGATGACAGTACTTACATTGTCAAAAAGTTCTACTTCATCCTAAGTGACGATCCGTACGCAGTTTATCTTTAACCCTGGATACGTATTCAAATATAAATATCTGTCCTACCTTGATGTAGTACAACTCGTAGAAAATCACCACCGAAGATTAAAGTTCAATTTCGAATCATCGCGTTCGATCCCCTGGTACCACGACTGTTGGCTATGCAACACTCATTTTGAAATTCTGCACTGACGCAGAATTCACGAAGGTTCCTGGCATCCATACACCAAATGATCAGCACTCAGACTGAAATCTAGGTAAAAAATCTTATGCCAAACGTCCTAAGTTTAAACCCAAAGTTTAGGCCTGCAATGTTCTTCGCAACATTATCTCCGTCAACTGACAGTCTATGAGATCTACAGACCAAAATAATAAACTTCTTAGACATACACAAATACTATAATAAATATTTACCAAAAAGATACCAACCACAAACTTTATGAGAAGTTATCTTACGGTACCTTCAATCTACCATCTCTCAGAATGCATCAAACACACAAGATCAGTTATTTACGAGTCTACCTTGGTATCTGGGCAACATGTCAATTGCCACATCATAGACAGCTATTAGTCATGGATCGTAACAAAAAACGTCATTACACTTTACTAAATATACTTATCTTCATTTAACAAAGAAAAAAATCTTTATAAAGAAGGATAATCATGGAAAAACAAAAACAACTGATTCGTTTTCAGAAATTCACTACATAATGCATCAATCAATTACTACACGTTAACATTTTGTTTTTCCATTTAAACGCAAACATTGTATTATTATGAAGTACTTAATGCATCAATCAATTATTGCACGTGTACATTTTTTTTCAATTAAATGCAAACATTGCGTTGTTATGAAGTACGTAACGCATCAATCAATTACTACATGTGAACATTTCGTTTTTCCAATGAAACGCAAACATGGCGTTGTTATGAAGTACTGTTATGCATCAGTCAATTACTACGAGGGTCAGTCAATAAGTAATGCTTCCTTTTTTTCTACTTTTAACTGTCAAGAAACTCAAATGCAATTATATAACTTGAAAACCACAACATTGGCGATTAATTTGTCACTTTTCAATATAATCTCCATTTCCACAGTTTAGGCCCATCTCTTAACAAGCGCATGTATTCCAGCGTGGTAAAAGGCATGGTCTTGTTTCCTAAGCCATTGACATACGGACGTTTTCACGGCGTCCTCAGCTTTATACTGAATCCCACGATGAGCTTCCTTTAGCGGCCCGAATAGATGAAAGTCTGATGGTGCTAGGTCAGGGCTGTATGGGGGATGAGACAAGACTCCCCATCCAATTTTCATAATCTCTACAGTGGTGTGACGACTGGTATGTGGTCTTGCATTGTCACGCAAAAAAAGAACATCCGTCACAGCTTTTGTTGGGCAAACTCGCTGAAGATGCGCTTTAAGCTTTTTGAGGGTTGTGACGTATTGGACAGAATTTTTTGTGCATCCCTCCTCCAAAAAATCAGCCATAATCACAGCTTCTGTATCCCAGAACACTGTCGCCATAACTTTCCCTGCTGATCCCACAGTTTTGAATTTTTTTCTTCCTCGGGGAGTTTGTGTGATGACGTTCCATTGACTGCCTCTTTGATTCAGGTTCAAACAAATGAACCCACGTTTCGTCTCTGGTCACAATTTTTTCCAGAAACTCCTCTCCCTCCAAATGGAAGCGCTTCAGCTTCATTACAGCTGCAAACCCTTGTCTAACATCGGTGTTATGCAATTGTCTAACATCGGTGTGCTGACATCCATTGCTGTGTCACCATACACATTTTTCAGCCTTTCATGAATGCAAATGGGTGTTTCACCTTCCGCATTCAAGAATTCAATCACAGAACGCTGTCTAATACGAACGTCAGCCATTTTTAAAGCGGATGCAGTGCTGCCACCTGTTGACGCAGGAGGTTGCTACTGCAGTAGATTGGAGAAGAAGATTTGAGGAATTGCGCCAAATATTCAAATTTTTCACTTAACTAACTTATTTCAGGAGAAAAGCAATAGGAGGCATTACTTATTGACTGACCCTCCTACGCATGAACATTTTCTTTTTATAACAATATAATTCATTTCCCTTCTAGAAGAAATGGCCTTCCGATATTTTCTGAATTGCGTAACACCGATAAAAAGCACAACATTTAAGAGAAAATTGAAATTAAACGTAATAATACTAATAAAAAAATTAATGAAAAGAAATTTAACCTCAATAATTTAAAAAAAGGTAACAAAGTAAGGCACAAAGCTAAAAGATGGAATTGGCACTCTCAGTTGACTGAGACGGACCGTTTCGTCCTTTTGAGGACTCGTCAGCCAACCAAACTCCATCGATGACAGACTAAGAAGGTGCGAAAAGTTTTGGATCCAGGGTCTCGCTCCCGAGAGCTCGACCTTCCCCAGAAGAAACCCTAACCAAAAATACCCAACAATACAAAATACAAATATTTGTCCTGCAGTCCGCTAAGCGCAAAAGGAATTTGATAAAAGCAATAAAGAAAGCAAGAAAACCATGTGTTTTAAATAAAAAGAAATTTGACGTTTCTGAATATTTGTGTTTTATATCGTTGTTTATTTTTGGTTTTGGTTTCTTCGGGGGGGGGGGCGCTCACGGGAGCAAGACCCGGGATCCTCAACCTTTCGCACCTTCTGAGTCTGACATCGGTGGAGTTTGGCTGGATGACGAGTCCTAAAAAGGACGAAACGGTCCGTTCCATTCTTTTCCCGGTCACAGCTCAGGGTGCGAATTCCTTTTTTTAGCTTTGTGTCTTATTGTGCTACCTTTTTAAAAAAAATTAATATAAAAATATTTACACTATCGAGACATCGATTGAGTAAATATTTTTATTACATTAATTTTTTTCTTTTGTTTTCTTTAGGTTCTATAGGTTTGCGACCCCTTTCTGGTTTCACATGGAACGTTCCCATTTCTTCGCAATTATTTTCTAAGATTAGTAATGGTGACAGGACTCTTTCGCAAGAACTTTAAATTGCTTGAGTGCAGAATTAGTGAAGTTTTACGAGTAATGCGCAGTTAGGTGATCGCACTACTCGTAAATGATCCCCCGTAAATTGATGTAGCGTGAGTTACGATCCTTTATATCCGAACCTCTGCAATATGCAAATTAAAGCAATATAGCACCAAATCGTAATCTAATGGGAAATTTCTGAACTATTTTTTTTTCGATTTCCGAATTAATTTCTTAATCTTATGGTCAGAAGAGTATGCCCATGAAATTTGGTTGAACTTTGTTCAATAGTTCTTTCTACACAGAGCACTAAAGACCTCCAGTTTAATTACAATCAACCTATATATTTTTGTTTCTTGATATATTTTCTCGTTACTTTAATCATATTTTTTCAACAATTTTCAGTATACCAGGTGCCGTTATGACTTGAACATTTATTATTGTCTAATGTATATGATGTTTCAAAATAATGTTTCCCTAAGCAGAGCTCTCTGGAGAAACAAACCAGTGGGAGAAATCAAGTGACTACAAGATCAGGGGAAATGATTTCTTTAATAAAAAAATAGTTGAAAAAATGACCAACAGAGCAAAATGGCGCTGCCTGAGAGTATCAATTACAGTAATTTAAACTCAACAGTGTGTATATAGTAATGAAAACCCGCAGAGTATATCATGTGTTCTCGAGTGATTTTCATTCATTCATTCCACACGTTACGTGTAATGGATTAATTGCACAGAGAGCTTACTGAGGCTGCAGGGAGCTGTTAGTGTTAGTTGTCGCAAGCTAGGTTATGCAGGATCAAAACTGATACCGAGAGACAGCATGTCCGATAGCACAACGCATCTGATCTATAGAGATGTTTCTCGAGTGCAGTGTGATTCTGTTCTTCAAATCTGTTACTGGAAGAAAGTTGCCCCGGTAAGCCATGATTTGAGATCTCCCAAAACCACAAGATCATAAGAGTTAAGGTCAGGTGAACGGAATGACCATCTTGTTGGAATGCGGGACTGATGATTCTATCCTCTGTGAAATATTATCGCAGCAACTGCTAAACATGACATTAATTCATATGGGGAGGTGCTCGGTCTTGTATAAATTTTGATTTTGAGGCATCCTCTTTGCTGGAATTGCGGGATGATGGAATTCTGCAACATCTTCCGATAACGACCTGTGGCATCTCAAAAGGTCTTGCAAGGATTTCGTAAAAGAAAACAGGTGGATCAGAAATATGGGTGTAAACTTTATCCATACTGTCATCTCCGGTAAATATAAGGGAATCTATTGAAATTGACGAGGAATAATTCTAGTGATCGATACAATGTGAAATATATTATTCATTTATTCAGTGAATAAATCCCACATCCGGTTGATCCCCGTGCTAGGTTTGAAGATTCTTTTCCTCTCTCAATACCGGATTAGATATCGTATCAGATTACGTTAAACCAACAAGCATCAGGTTAGATGATAGGTTCCCAGAATCAGGGAATCCTGGAGCTCTGCAATATGCAGAGTTCCTAAACAGTTTCTCTTATAATTTGATAAACAATACAGCAGACAGGTTTCAATCGGATTAACCAGAAATAATCATTACTGTTCAGGTATCAAAGTAGTTGCAAAAATACAGAATGGCACAATTCGAGGCAAAAATGAAAAACAAAATATCTCATTCAAACCATTATGGGCCCTCTCCAGCACTCAGTTAAGAGTACCAGAATACCAGTGGCCCTATCTAAGTATGGGTCTGCATTCTTTGCAATATATTCCTTAAGCATTAAATAACTTATAAATATAATATAATATATTAAAAATAAATTAATTTTATTATTATAATATGAATTATTTAACTAAATTTAAATCTTAAAATAAATGAAAAATAACATAAAATTGCGTTGTTCACAAAATTATGAGAGCATGAATTTCAAAAAAGTAAAATTAAAAATTTTGATGTAACCGAATGTTTTATGCTTAATTTTGACAAATATGTAAAACATATTAAAGCACATAAGTACATAAGCATGTATTAGAGATATTGCATTCTATCAAACACTGTGATAATTGTTCGTACATGAAATGCCTTAAAAACTATATTAAATTGGTGAAGAATATTTTAATATATATATATATTATAATGGAAAATGCATTTTTTTATTGTATCATTTTTTTATTCTTCTTTGTCCTGTTTTTTTGAAATGGGAAAGTTTACCCCCCGCCGATGGATAAGACAAAGTCACTTGCCTTAAACCTTCGATTTTACCTCTGCCACCTGTCCTTTGTTTTTTTGTTCAGTTCATACCTGTAGAAGAGTGTATGCAAATCAATCAGCCAATCAACATGCAAAATTTTGAGGTTCGGGCACCCTTTAAATACGAGAAGTTAAGAATCTTTCTCGATCCGCACTAGCCTTGGTCATGAAGCACATTACGGCGAGTACCTGTGAGGAAGATCCAGCCCAAGACTTGACGGATGGCGTTATGTTGGGTTAGGAAGCTTCTCACCTTATGATCGCCTATAGTTAAACTTTCGATACCTGATAGTAAGTAGCATCGGTATGGGTAAGTATCCCATTTAGATAATAGGAGGTTGACCACGAGAGGAGAGATCGATAACGTAGCTGCAGAGGAAATGTAGAAGTTGAGAAGTGTAATAAAGTTTTGCCGTAACAGAGTATAGAGTAGGAAAATTCGTCGTAGATATTTATAGGTTATTTTCCATGGAATTCAAAACGAGGATGAGTTGGCCAATTGGCAAAACCAATGGACCCAATCAATTAAGGGGCAATTGCTCTATAACTGTATTAACAATGTTGAAACCAACTGTTCTTTATTACTCGTTATTAAGAAAGATCATGATTGTAACGAGTAATATCCTTATTTATGATTGTTATTACTTTGAATCTGTTTTTGGAAATAGAAAAAAAAGTTAGTTTTTCTCTATATCTATTTTACTCCAGAAGAAAAATCTCCGGTCAGGAGATCGAAATATTGCGATAAAGACGTTGATGTTGAAGATGAAGTTTGTGAGTTTTTATATTTATAACACGTTTTTATTAACTCGCTTTCTTGTCTGTCTGTTTGTTTGCTTGTTTGTATCTTCTGTACAAATTTTGCAATTGAATTTAAACTATCTTCCTGATGAGCTAGAAACTTGAAGCTTTAAACATAGCTCAGAACTGGATGGCAATGCAATATTAACCCTTTATCTCCCTTTGTTCATTTAAATGGACATTTTTAAAAACATTTTCATCATAAATCTACAGTAATAAAATTCCTGGAGCGTCATTACCTGTAAAAAAAATAGTGTAGTTAACATTTTTTCCGGTAGATGTCAGTAATATTGAAACAATAGGCGATCCTATCATTGACCACAAGCGCCATTTTCTATATCACTTGGACTGAATCGAAGGCTATTATGAATTAAGTATCATAGTGAAGAGATTATCTTTCGAAAATAAACAATATTTTTACTGAAATAAATTAATTCTATGCGTCAGAATGTGGAGATGTCAACTTTTTAAAGTGAATTTTCATTTCTTATTGAATCTTCGACATTTGCGCTTAGGATTGTGGGATTGTCGCTTTCCGATAATTAGCGTCTACCTTTAACAATGAATAGTGTAGTTAATACTTTTGCCGGTAGAAAGAAATGGCGATGTCCATGGTTTTTTAGGTTTAATGGTTAAATAATAATTAGTAGAATATGTAATATTTAATAATTTATAATATCAGCTCAAGGTAGTAGGTTTATCGTAAAAATGAATATTCCACTATTTATGAAAATGCGAAGAGAATTCATTTACTTTTTGATGAAAATTTCATGTTTTTTAAACAGCTAACTGATATCGTATTTACTTAATCTCATCAAGCTGTTTCAAATCGATTGAAAAATATCATACACACAAGAATAAAAAGCAAAAAATTATTAAATACAAAAAATAGTTTTTTGAATATATCACGTGAGAATTTATTATAAGAAATGATAAATTCGCTTGAATAAAGAAATCAACGACAATTTAATATTATTTTATCATGCGAGTCAAAAGTATTATTGATGCTATCTGTTAAATATTGTTTGAAAACAATGATAGTGGTTGAAGATTATCACTTAGGACAATCGAAAAGCGCATGGTGATTGCATGTTTCTTATTGTTGTGCTTCCATGTTTCTGATGAAGAAGATTCTATCTTCGTTCGTGCTTCATTCAGAAGAGCATATGATATTAATCCAGTCTAGATTAATAACGGTGATTAATAAATAAACTTTTAAAAGGAAACATTTTACAAGTTTTGGAAATTTGCCAAGATACGATTTATATGTCCAATTGTTGATTTAAGCAGAAATAGATATTTCTGATTGAGAACTAATTTATCTCGTTTTTACGCACCGAGAATATTTGCCACAGTTTTGACACTTGTGTATTCTGAATTTAACACCTTAGCAATAATTTGGGAGACGGTCCAATCCTTTTTACTTTCGTTTTTCGCCATTCGTCCATCTCGCCTTAGACATGCGCCGTCGTTAGTCGGACGCTGTTCCGTTAAACAAAGTTCTACTTACAATTGATTCGTCTCAGCTTCTCGTTCTTTCCTGTCGCTTCCGCCCAGAAAGGTTTTTTAGCCGGTCGTGGATTCCTCCCGGCCATGGCTCCGGTACTCCGGGGTAGATTTCTAGCGCCTGAGCAATTCCACCTGTTGACCGCGTCTTCGTGGATAAGTCACAACAGCATCCATTCGGGATCGAGGCCAGTTCCCGTCTTTCCTTTCACTTGTGCACTTACAGCCTCACTTTCAACTTTTCTTTTTCATTAACCAATAGGATCTTTATAAATTCATCACCTGACCAGAATCATCTCCCTCATTGTGTATTCTTAAAAATTGTTCTTTTCCCACAAAATGAAGCATAAAATCAAAATCACGTGATCTCATTACAACAAGTACAGATGTTTTCTCCCATTTTCTTATCTTTCAGATTTTTTTTTAATTTACTTTGACAATTAATTAAGAATCTTAAAAATAATTCTATAACGAAGTACAAATAAAACACAAATTTCAACATCTTTTCAATCACTAACCAATACATGTATACAATAATAAGCCTTAAAACAAAAATATTTTATTTATTTTATATTATTTTTTAACCAAACATTTCACCGGTGTACAGTTGTCAATTAGCAACATGACAGCATACACAATGGATTTCAGCTACCCCCACAACCAAAATTCACATGGGTCATGTCCGGGGAACGGGGCGGCCATTCCATCGGAAAATATTGACCTGATAATTCTCTCATTCCCGAAATGCTGGCATAACAAGTTCTGTACTGCACGAACAATATATGGTCGTGCTCCATCTTGCATATAAAATGTCGAGTGTGAGCATTGTTTTTATTGCAATTCAGGAATGACAAAATTGTAGCATTTGCAGACATCTCTCTCCATTAATGGTACAGGTAACAGGATCTGTAGGAGTCGTAGTCTCAAAAAAGTATGGTCCTAAATATGAACTTTGCCGTGAATGCACACCATACAGTTACTTTTAGAGAATGCAGTGGCACTTGATAAATCACTGATGGACGTTCACATGCCCAGATTCGACAGTTTTGAGTGTTGAGTGACCCATTCCGATAAAAATGAGCCTCATCTCCACACAATGTGTTCTAAGGCCAATCATCGTTGATATCCATTTGGGCAAGAAATGTTAGCGTGAAAGTCAGACGCTTATCATAATCTGTAGGTTTTAGTTTTTGCACACGAATGATCTTATA
The DNA here is from genome assembly GCA_023159025.1 of Thereuonema tuberculata. Classification (NCBI taxonomy): domain Eukaryota; kingdom Metazoa; phylum Arthropoda; class Chilopoda; order Scutigeromorpha; family Scutigeridae; genus Thereuonema; species Thereuonema tuberculata. The sequence continues at coordinate 521,134 of JAFIDM010105215.1, read as the reverse complement.
CAGATAGAAATGCAGCATTTTCGGTAAGATTTTCTCAGACAGTCCCTTAAGGCATATCGATTTTAAGAGCTGTTGCACGAGCGCTTGGACCACTACTAGTCCCTGTGTCGTCGAACACTGCAGTGGCAACATCTGTTACTGTGTTGTCTGATACTGGTTTTCGTCCTGTCAGGCTCTCACTACTAGCGATCCAGTATCCTCGAATTTATGAATCATAGCACGCAGTGCTACCTCAGACATTGGATCTTTACGTAGGTTATGAAGCCTTCGAAAGTCCCAAAGAGAAGCCGGAGCATTGCAATCTTTAGTGTAAAACAGCTTTAAAGTAACGCACGTTAAGGTAAAATAGGCCGCATATTGAGCACAACTCAACAGTCCATCGACGAACTGCTTCACTGAAAGTTCGCTCTTCCCTTTTTAAAGTAGCACTGCTGTCACTTCTGCACTAGAAAATTTGCATAATCTACGTTTAGAGTGATGGCAGCGCAGAATTTTTTCCCGTCGGCAACTTTTGGTTCAATTTTTTTTTTTTTTTTTTTTGGGGGGGGGGGGGCAGAATTCTTCTCCCCCATGCCTTCACTAGACTGCACCTGAATTTTCGTTTCATTCCGTTCATTAGTTTTCGCTGCAGATGCCTCCAAACAGGGAAAGTTATTTTATGGCCACTTTGTATTTAAAATACAGGATGAGGCACATAAAACCGGCTCCAAAACAATAATACATTACAAACGAATTGCCTATTGGTGCCGGTTTTTTGTGGGTACACCTTTATTTTCTTTATAATATTTTTTAACTATTTTTGACAAGATTATCAGAAAAATTTAATTAACAGCATAAAATTATTATTGTAGTTGATTATTATTGAAATTATAACAATGTTACACAAATACTACAGCAGAGGAATAAATAAATATTAAAAAAGTTTTGGAAAATAATAGAATAATTGATAGGACTAATAATATTTTCTATATTTTGCAAGAAAAGAGGGAGTTTTTTAAAAAATTCGTTGAAAATATGTTATTAATTATCATACATTTTTTTGATCGATATTTTCATGTACTTCCTCCATCAAGCAGCGCGTTTCAGGAAATACATCTACTTTATAATTTCGTTTGAAGAACATTCTTTTGGGAAAGAATTATTAACTGAGCCAACGAAGTCTTGGTACCTGTCTTGAATAATTAGCATCGTTCTTTGTTTGTTCGTACTGCATCATCCTAAAATAGATGATAGCATTCGTTAACAATTTCGTAACTTATTTATTCAACGTAGGCATATATAATTTGGTCTTTATTTGCCGACCTCTAAGAAATTACTGCTGAAATACGTCGTTACAACGTCTGGATAAATTTCTTTAAAAGCTGATGCCACATTATGGTGCAATTACAAATGTCAGCACGATTATTTTAGTCTAAACTTATGGCGGACCTCAAATGGAACTCCTTCTCTTCATGCTCAATTCCTTACATGACAGACGGAAGGGTGTATATCTGGTTTATTTATACATTTAAATTTTTATTCCTCTTATTATTATTAGCATTATTTTTAGATTTAAATGTTATCATTTCACGTAGCCTTTAATATTTATTACTGTACTATTTAACAGATTAATCTATATGGGGATCATCAGTGTCATAGGTATTAAAAGTATCCTCTACACAACAGACAAACCAATGTCAATTTCTCTTAATTAATCTCTCTTCGGATTTCCATGACAAAATGTATGTTATTAAAAAACAGAATTCATCTTACCTACAGTTCGCTTCTTGTGTATCAAGGCTTCATCTACCAATGAATGGAAACAAATAGTGTGCTGTTGTGAAATAAGTAATGTGTCAATCAATAAATTCACTTGAAAGTTTTCTTTTCTTTTTCAAGCCAATATTATTCTTACAAAGAGAACTAACAAATCTATATTAACTGAATTACATAACCTGGCTATCCATCAATGCATTTTAATTATTTATTTGTCATTTCGATTCCTATCTTTGTTCTCATCATTTCAGGAATTAAAAATTACATATTTTTCTTTTCATATGACATTTTTAGGTTAATTGGATAAAATGAGAGAATACCAACGTCCATCTCATCTTACAGACTTCATCAACTTATTGACACAGCAATAATAACTTATTCAACAGGTCAATTTATAAAATGTTGTTTCTACTGAAATTAAGTAAGATATCTAACAGATGTTTTCTGTGTTGAACTTTTACTTAGCAATTTTATTATGAAATTATCTTAATTATCTTTTTATAACTTTTCAACTGATGAATTTATCCTCTTTAATCTTAAAATGCAAGTTAGGGAAAAAAATCGATTCCTTGTTTTGAGAAGTGTTTCAATGAATCTCTGTAGAGAAATTTGCTCGTAAAATGTTGAAAATTTTCATTAAAAAACATTGAAGCCAACAACTAAATTAAATAAATATCCGAACTATTTCGGATATTGTACCTCTAAATAAATGTTGTTTGTTGCATTTTAGATATGAAACTGTTATTAATTCATTTTGGTGCTTGTTTATTATATTATTTTTTCGTAAATAAAATACTGTATGTACATTGCTCATTTAGCAAAATAAATAGATATATGTTTCAACAGTTACATGAATTATATAAAAAGTAAGCATAACACAACTACAAATGTTTCAATAGATTAAGATATGTAACCTTCGTATATAAAATTTTAAATTACTTTGAAAAAGCGATTCATAAACTAAGCTTTAAGAAGATATTTAATTAAAAACACCTTATTCCTATAACCGGAATTCATTATTCTGATATTGATATGATTTGGCTTCCTAACTACATAATATATGCAGTCTTATATAAATTGTTAGCCTATAATGCTACCTAAATTTGTTATAGACACGTTAACTCCTTTCTTGCGTATATATGTCATTATTTTGTATCCACGTGATTTTAATGAAGTTCTTCCAAGTTAACTCTTTTCTTGGCTATATTTGTTATACACTAAAACCTCGTTAAGTCGTCACTCCGTTTAAGTCGTCGTTTTCCTTTCGTCCCGACAAAGTCTCATGCACAATAATTTAAAATAACCCTCCTTTACCCGTCACCAAATTTAATTCTACTCCGGATAACTCGTCACCCTCAAAAATGACCAAAAGCATCTTTCTTCTCCATTTTGCATGCCATCGTGTTTTCTTTTCATCCCCGCCCCTTCACTTTAAGAAAGCCAAGCCTTTTCGGGGAGTTTTCACGTGGGAAATTCACTTGGGAAATTGCACACTTCTAGCTGCGACTCTATCGAGTGTAGACGCTTTCTTGGCTACTCCTCAGTGTGATTCATTTCATAGCGAGAAAGCCCCGCTATAAGGGCTATTTTTTTTTTCTTGCAATTTCGTGGTTCGATTACATTTTTAACATGTCACATGCAGAGTTTAGTTTCAAAACCCGCCATCTCCAAAAATTGGAAATTTCGAGCCAATGGAGTTTTTGCTAAGTTCAAATCAAAACCCGCCCTTTGCATACAGTTTAACTTCAAAAACAATATATCGCGATACGATTTCGATACGAGTGCTATTTCAAAGCCCGCCATGTCCAATGCGAATGCATTATCAAACCCCATAATATCCAAAACTTAATTTTGGAGATGGTGGGTTTTGAAACTAAGCTCCTCACATGTTTTACCATGGAAACGAAAAGTTACCTCGTTACCTTTTAAAGAAAAAAAAAGATTTAATTGAACTTTTGAGAAATCAAATGTTTCGAAAACAGCTTTTGCTAAAGAACAACAAATTCCCAGGACTACATTAAGTGATATTCTTTCATGGAAACAAGTAATTGAAGAAGCTGACTGCAAAGACAAAAGAAAGAGAATAAGGAAATCGAAGTTTGATGAGATCGAGGAGGTTTTAGTTCGATGGCTAAAACAAGGCAAATTGCAAAATGTGCCGATTTCTAAAGTGATTCTGAAAGAAAAAGCCATGGGAATTGCTAAGGAGTTGAGCATTGCAGATTTCGGCGGCAGTAAAGGTTGGCTGCAACGTTTCAAACACAGACATTGCCTTGCTTTTAAAACGATTAAAATGTGGTAACTATTAAAAGTGTTTTTTTTTTATTATTATTTTCCACTCATTCATTTGCATGTATTGATTTCTGAAAATCTTGTTTCTCTTACCGAATCCTACAGCAATTCATGAAAATACTGCATTTCAGTGTTTTTTTGTTTTATTTTGTTTTAAATTCCCACTCCGTCTAAGTCATCACTCCGCTTAAGTCGTCAAAAATGCTTGGTCACTTGAGTGCCGACTTTACGAGGTTTTACTTTAATTTTGTTTCCACATATGATTGTAATGAAGTTCTTGCACTTTAACTTTTTCTTCACTATATTTCTTATAATTTAGTTTCCACATGCGATTCCAATGAAGTTCTTGCACGTTAACTATTTTCTTCACTATATTTCTTATAATTTTGTTTCCACATGTGATTGGAATGAAGTTTTTGCACGTTAAGTGTTTTCTTGACTATATTTCTTATAATTTAGTTTCCACAAGCGATTCCAATGAAATTCTTGCACATTAACTGTTTTCTTGACTATATTTCATATAATTTCATTTCCACATGAGATTGTAATGAAGTTCTTCACGTTAACTGTTTTCTTGACTATATTTCTTCTAATTTTGTTTCCACATGTGATTGTTATGAAGTTTTTGCATGTTAACTGTTTTCTTGACTATATTTCATATAATTTCATTTCCACATGAGATTGTAATGAGGTTCTTGCACGTTAATTGTTTTCTTGACTATATTTCTTCTAATTTTTTTTCCACATGTGATTGTTATGAAGTTTTTGCACGTTAACTGTTTTCTTGACTATATTTCATATAATTTCATTTTTACATGAGATTATAATGAGGTTCTTGCACGTTAATTGTTTTCTTGACTATATTTCTTCTAATTTTGTTTCCGCATGTGATTGTAATGAAGTTCTTCACGTTAACTGTTTTCTTGACTATATTTCTTATAATTTTTTTTTCCACATCTGATTGTAATGAAGTTCTTGCTCATTAACTGTTTTCTTGACTATATTTCTTCTAATTTTGTTTCCACATGTGATTGTTATGAAGATTTTGCACGTTAACTGTTTTCTTGACTATATTTCTTATAATGTTTTTTCCACATCTGATTGTAATGAAGTTCTTCACGTGAACTGTTTTCTTGACTATATTTCTTATAATTTTTTTTCCACATCTGATTGTAATGAAGTTCTTGCTCATTAACTGTTTTCTTGACTATATTTCTTCTAATTTTGTTTCCACATGTGATTGTTATGAAGATTTTGCACGTTAACTGTTTTCTTGACTATAATTCTTATAATTTTGTTTCCACATGTGATTGTAATGAAGTTCTAGCACTTCAACTCTTTTCTTGACTATATTTGTTATACTTTTGTTAGCGGGCCCTAGGTGAAAGCTTGCCTATACAACATAGAGGACTGATTTTGGTTTTATGCTTGCTGGATGTCATACTCTGTAGTTTCCAAACAGTTATAGAGATCAGAATGAAGCCTTCACCAGTGTGTTCAGTATGGAAAAGTAGGTGACCACGTTCAAAAAATCAAACCTGTAGGACCACTCCCTGACCGGAAGTTTGGGGGATCATAAGTGGTATGCTTGTTGGATGTCACTCTTCGTATTGGCCAAAGGGCTAGAGATATTAGAATGAAATCTTTATTATTGAGTTCAGCATCACAAATTAGGTGACCTCTTCACCTAAAAAAATCAGATCTGTAGGACGACTCCCTGACGGAAGTTGGAGGGTCAAAAGTGATCGCGTCTGATAAAATTTGTTAATAAAATTTTGCTTCTAAAATTGTGTATATTATAGGTCACTTTGCTTTTGACACTGTATAAAATTATTAATTATCTTGTTTCTCCTGTGATTGTAATGAAGTTCTTGCACGTTAACTGTTTTGTTGTCTATATTTGTTTTAATTTTGTTTCCACATGTGATTGTAATGAAGTTCTTGCACCTTAACTGTTTTCTTGACTGTATTTCTTATAGTTTTGTTTCGATATGTAATTGTAATGAAGTTCTTGCACGTTAACTGTTTTCTTGACTATATTTCTTCTAATTTTCTTTCCACATGTGATTGTAATGAAGTTCTCGCACTTTAACTCTTTTCTTCAGTATATTTGTTAAAATTTTAGTTCCACGTGTGATTGCAATAACCTTCTTGTACGTTAACTCTTTTCTAGTCTACATTTGTAATAATTTTGTTCCCTCATATGATTGGATTAATGTTCTTGCACGTTAACTCTGTTTTGTTTTTTGTTTTTTTAAATATATTTGTTAGATAAGTTAGAAAATATGGAAATCATTGGGAAAGCAGCGCCACAATTTACTTTTATTGACCGAAATTTTTAATTTTTGTTTCCAGAAATCGATACAGAATATTCAAGAAAGCACGAATTTGTACGGAATTTGATTTTGATTCGCCCAGCTGATTTTCCTAAATAGAGGTCTAAGCACATCCTTTTTAAATTTGATTCCCGGTAAAATAAAAATTCCCAAAATAATAATATAAATGTTTTAATATTTATAATTTATTATTACAAAAGGAATTGCGAATTGGGGCAGGTTTTATGTGCGTCCCCATTATTTAATTTTTTAAATTTTTTAACTATTAAGTAGATTATCTGAAAATTTTAACTAATGACATAAAATTATGAGTTTAGTTGATTGTTATTCAAATTGTAAAAAAGTTACATAAATATTATAGTAGAGGAATGAATATATATATTAAAAAATTTTTGGAAAATATTGGAATAATTGCTATGAATCTAATAACATTTTCTATATTTTGCAAGATTAAGAGGGAGTTTTTTAGAAAAGCGTTGAATATATGTTAGTAAATATCATACATTTTATATCAAAGTTTTCATGTTCTTACTACACCAAGCAGCGCGTTTCAGAAGAAAACATCTGCTTTATAATTTCGTTTGAAGAACATTGCTGGTCTTTCTTTTGAGAAAAAAATATTAACTGAGCAAACGAAGTCTTGCTACTTGTCTTGAATATTTTGCTTCGTTTTTTATTTGTTTATACTGCATCATGCTAAAATACATGATAAGATTTGTCTAAAATTTAGTATCTTATTTATTCAAGTCTCAAATGAAAACGTAGACATATATAGTTTGGTCTTTATTTGCCGACCTCTAAGAAATTACTGCTGAAATCCATCGTTACAACGTCTGGATCGCTTTCTTTAAAAGTTGATGCCACTTTATGGTGCAATTACAAATGTCAGCACGATTATTTTAGCCTAAACTTATGGCGGACCTCAAATGGAACTCCTTCTCTTCATGCTCAATTCCTTACATGACAGACTTCCTTACATGACATGGAAGGGTGTATATCTTTTTTTATATATATTTAAATTTTCATTCTTTTTCTTATTATCAGCATTATTTTTAGATTTAAATGTTATCATTTCAGGTAGCCTTTAACATTTATTACTGCAATATTTAACAGATTAATCTATATGGGGATCATCAGTGTAATATCTATTAAACCTATCCTCTAAACAACAAACAAACCAATGTCAATTTCTCTTAATTAATCTCTTTTCGGATTTCAATGACAAAATGTGTGTTAATGAAAAGCAGAATTCATCTTACCTACAGTTGACTTCATGTATATCATGGCTTCTTCTACCAATGAATGGAAACAAATAGTGTGCTGTTGTGAAATAAGTCAATCAATGAATACACGTGAAAGTTTTCTTTTCTTTTTCAAGGAAATATTATTCTTCCAAAGAAAACTAATAAATCTATATTAACTGAATTACGTAACCTGGCTATCCATCAATAAATTTAATTATTTATTTTTCATTTCGATTCCTATCTTTGTTCTCATCATTTCAGGAATTTTAAATTACATTTTTCTTTTCATATGACATTTTTAAGTTAATTGGATAAAATGAGAGAATACCAACGCCCATCTCATCTTACAGACCTCATCAACTTATTGACACAGCAATAATAACTTATTCAACAGGTAAATTTCAGAAATGTTGTTTCTACTGAAATTAAGTAAAGCATCTACATCCTTTAAGAAATTATAAACTCACCCAAATATTACAGATAACTTCCTTATATGGTTTGTTTAATTCCAATTTTTTTTTCTTAGTCGATTTAAAAGAAATTAATTCATGTACTATTTAAATATCTCAAACATTTTGAGTAGTTTTTAATTTGAAAAATAAAATAAATTTTCAGCTGTAAAGAAAATATAAACTCGTTAAGAATGTTTTGATTTTGACACCTGCAAAGTGAGTGGAATATTCCAAATTTGAAATAAAGATAACTAAAAGTGACTAAATTATGTAATCCATTCATTTTCGTAGCAACATATGCCACTACTTTATCATGCCTCGTGAAAATTCATTAACTGACAAAGAATTGCAAAAAATTAATTTTCTACTTGGTCAAAAAATTCAACAAAGCAAATAGCCTCAGATTTAAATTGTTCACAGACTCTTATTCAAAATGTCATCAAGAAAGGTGATAGTTATGGAACCACAAAAAGACCAGGTAGACTTCCAAAACTCCTACCTCGGGACTACCGGAGAATTCAAGATCTTGCTGCGTCTTATGAGATGTCCACCCGTGAAATTGCTCGGGGGTTGCCAAAGACTGTACCTCACCAAACTCTATGGAAAAGCTTAATGTCAAATAATCACATGAAGTTTGTAAAACTGAAAGCTTAACCCAAGCTCACTGCCACTCATCGTTCCAGCCGACTTGATTGGGCTAAGAAAACAGTGAAATGGTATCAAAGTTGGAACGAAATATTTTTTTCTGATGAAAAACGTTTCTGTGTTGACGGCCATAACAAATATTCCGCATACTGGCATGATGTATGCATCGACTGATGATGCACTCAGTCGAAGATAAGATTAAGCAGACAACAAGGTGGGATGGAGTGATGGTGTGGACAGCATTTGGGGTAGGAGGTAAGACAGATATAGTGTTTGTGGAAGGCAAGATGGACTGTATAAAATATCAGAACTTTTGGTACGACCATTTAATACCATTTTGACCCCTTCTAGGAGGGCCAAATTGGCAATATCTACAGAACAATGCTTCTATACAGGCGTCAAAATCACCAAAGCGTGGTTTAAAAGAGAACATTGATGTCGTTCCATGGCCCTCTCGTTCACCCAATTGAAAACGTGTGGGGTTGGATGGCAAATATTGAATATGGGTGGAACAAACAGTATCATCACTTGAATGATCTGAAGGATGCAATTTGGAATGCTTGGGACCAGATAAAGATGTCCGATTTGAAAAAAATTAATTGGGACCATGCCTGACACAATGATAGAAATTATAGAGAAGAAAAAGGGACCAACACATTATTAATTTCAATAATTTTCGAAATATTATGTTTTGAGTTTATATTTTCTTTACAGTTGAAAAGTGATTTTTATTTTTTAATTTAAAAACTACTCAAGATGTTTGAGATGTTTAAATGATACATGAATTTATTGCTTCTAAATAGACAATGAAAAAAAAAGTGAAGTGAACAAATCTTCTAATAAAAAGTTATTTGAAATACTTGGGTGAATTTACTGGATGTAATAGATGTTTTCTGTGTTAACTTTCACTTATCAGCTTTATTATGAAATTATCATAATTATCTTCTTACAACTTTTAACCTGATGAATTGAATCTTGAAATACATCATAATTATCTTGAAATTACCATAATTATCTTTTTATAACTTTTAAACTGATGAATTGAATCTTGAAATAAAAAGTTAGAAAAAAAAATCGAAACCTTCCTTTTGAAAAGTTTTTCAATGAATACCTGTAGAGAAATTTGCTTTTGAAAATGACGAAAATTTCCATTGAAAAACATTAAAGCGAACAACTAAATTAAATAAATATCAGAACTATTCCGGACTTTATATCTATAAATAAATGTTTTTTGTTGATTTTTAGATATTAAATTATTATTAATTTATTTTGTTGCTTGCTTATTTTATTATTTTATCGAAACTAAAATATGTTCAATGCTATTTAGGAAAATAAATAGAAATATATCAATCTATTTCAACTGTTCCGTGTAATACGTAAAAAGGTAATTTAATTTATAATAGCACCTCGATTATCCGACACTGTTTTCACCGGACCCTCGTTTAACCGACGTCAGTTTCCTTAATTTTTTTTTGGTAAAGAAACAATTTCTTCTCCTCCATCCCCCTTGTGCTCTCTCTTATGCGGAATTTTCGAGTTACCGACGGAGGTCCGGTCCCGACAACTGCGGTTAATCGAGGTTCTACTGTATATTATTTTCAAAATAATTACGGCTCATCATAATGGCAATTTTTATTAAACAGAGCATATAACAGAAGAATATAGTGCAGGAAAATTAGACATTGACCCGGACCTTTGCAATAACAAGCTAAAAATTGATAGAAATGTTAAGAATAGTGTTCTGATTGATATCCCAAAATTCCCAAAAAAATCCATCCGCCCTTTTTAAAAAAAACGCCCCCATCGTGGATTTGTCGAGTTTTAAGCACAGCGACTGAACCGAGCGTCTGATTGCATTCGTTTTTGAACCAAATTACTTAATTCAGGCTGCGTTATTTTCCAAAACAATAAAATTAATAATTATAGATCGATTTTGGTGCTTGAGAAAGAATAATATTTATTTAAATGCGACAAACGAAAATTGGTCTAAAAATGACATAAACATACAAAAAAAGTATCATAACACAAGGCGTGAAGTATAAGCATAAGCAGCAATACAAATACATTATGAAGGGTAAAAGTTAGATAGTTTGTTTCGTGTTATCACTGGAGCTCGACTGGCTGTTCACTCACTGGCGAAAATCTTTCACTCACATGATCTGAAAAAATATAACCTACATAAGCGTCGATTTAAAAAGTGGTCTTTAAATTTGGTAGTTATTTACCGTTTCTATGACAACACGTCGGCCAAAGATTCAACGTCGTCATTGCTATCCGAGTCAGCGTAGTCTATACGATTTGTACAGCCATGTCCTGCGCAGCAGCCGCACGTACTTGTGCAAGGAAAATCGTTTCTTCTGCATCCGCATCTCTTCTCGCAACCACAGTTACAGTTGCAGGATATGATGTTCAGTACCCACTCCTGTGCTGGTTCTTCTTTAGTTGGAATGGGTGTAGCTGACCTCCATGAGCCATCCATTCCCACTCTGCTTCCGGCAGGCGATTCCCCATCCAAACTGGAACCTAGAACTATTAGATGATGACCGATACTGTCTCCCTTAAACAAGCTTGAACTTCTTGAAAGATCCCTTTTTGCCTTTTCTGAATGGAGCAGAAGTGGTATCACATCCACTGATTTTTCAAGTTCTTAATATACTGGAGACAGATGTGGCTGAAATTCGCTGGACGCGCCCATACAACCCGGTGCAGGAGGAACTCGTCATCGACTGTAAACTCTACATTCACTGGAAAGATTGTCTTCGGCGGCACTATCTCTTCTAAAACGTCGATCAATCCAGACTTAGTGCCTTTCCACATCAATATCCCGTCAAACAGCGCTGGAGGCCTTGCTGCAAGTTCATATGTCATGTATTCCTCGAGGTCAACATCGTCACGCACAACTCACAGCCATCCGTGAAAAAATTGGTTAGGGTTGATTTCGACGACAATGTCTTTGATCTTGGCCGTTTTAAACGCAGTGGCAGACGTCGTGACTTTGTTGTTTCATTTTAAGTAGACTTTACTGCATCATTGACCTGTGATTTATTCCTTTGCTTACAAACCAAGGGGGGAGAGCCTCATCACAGTTAACTGTATCGTCGGCTACTACACTGGTAGACAAGGACACTAGAACGTTCGTTGAGCCGTTCGTTGAGTCGTTTTATATTGGTCTGTGAAGAATGTTGGAGCAATGAATTTGTATTCAAAGCTCAATCTTTATCTTAAATGTAAGCTAAAATATATTCCTATAATAATAGTTAAATGTACGCAATAAAATACAGAAAACCCTAGAAACTTCTAAATAAAATACTTTCTTATTAATAAATGAAAAATAAAATAAAACAATCTTCTAAAAAAAATCAATATTTCTGTCTTTTAACGAAAGACTTCCTTCAGGAAAAATTATACAAATATAAGAAGAGAAAATGAACGTCCTCCTTCTTATCAGAGAACAAATTTAATTAAACAACGGTCATGAACACACAACAATCGTGAATACCACTATTACACCCTTGATTAATATCTCGTTAGTCCTATATTATTATTACTAATTAACATTATAAATTCTTTGACAATCATTGTTAATTATTGATAATATTTTAATTATTACTAATTAACATTGTTTATATTGCTGGTTTTTAATTTATTTCGGAACTTGTGATTTTTCTCCATAAATTTTTTGAATAATCCAAAAGACATTTCGTTGACTTTTAAACTTTTTTCTTTATTTATACATTCACTCCAATTAATGAAACAGGATTCTATTAAATATCTCTCAGTATCATCATGTGTTTTCTAAATAATTCCTATAATCAGGTGAATAAACTAAGTAAGTTTTATTGAAGTTGTTTTTCTAG
>JAFIDM010105215.1:467725-498553 GCA_023159025.1 Thereuonema tuberculata | reverse complement strand
CTAGAAAAACAACTTCAATAAAACTTACTTAGTTTATTCACCTGATTTGCTAAGAAGCATTATTTATTTGTATTTTGTATCTTACTTAACTTTAACAACTGTTGCATTTTATGTTAACAGTAACTCGGATTTTATGAATCATAAGATCCTACTTTAATAATACCTTGCCTCTGAGTGTGTTTCTTCTTTTATTATCTTTTTGTTATCGCTATTGATTTACCGTTACTTAGATTTCTTGCGATGACTTGATAGTACTCCTTGGGCCCAACCTGCCATTAGGCTTTTAAATTCAAGTCTTAACTGTTTGGAATTTAGCCTCATTATTAGCAATGCGTGTGTAGGTTTTTTATTGATAATTCGATAGCATAGCGAGTGTTAATTTTTTCTGTGACAAAATTGGTAGAGCAGAGATTGTGTTTTTTCGGTCACCATTTTTTACTATTTTATATAGCTTACTCACGCATAGATCAATTATATTTTTTTATCGCTATCAGATGTTAAACAAGAAATCTGTCAAACTTCTTTTAATAACTTCGAGATTTCTAAAACTATATAATATTTCTTTTCCTTCAACAGAAAGCTTCTTCAGATTTAGTTGAGGTTAGGAACAAACCTTTTTCTTCCTCACAGAATCCGTAAAAATATATTAAGATTTTACATCATTTTTGGAAAAACAATTAGTAATAGTATTTATCATATGATCTTGGGAAAACAATTATAATAACAGCATTTATCACATAATATTATTTTGGAAAAACAATTAAATATTAGTAATAGCATCCACCACATTGTATTATTTAGAAAACAATTAAAAATAAGTAACAGTAAGTAAGTGGTAATAATAATAATAATAATATCATGTGATGGATGCTATTACTAATATTTAATTGTTTTTCAAAAATAATATTATGTAACAAATGCTGTTATTATAATTGTTTTCCAAAAATCATAAGATAAATACTATTACTAATTGTTTTTCAATAATGATGTAAAATCTTAATGTATTTAACGGATTTTGTGAGGAAGAGTAAAGTTTTTTCCTGTCCTCAAATAAACCTGGAAAAGCTTTCTGTTTAAGGAAGAGAAATATAGTAAAATTTTAGAAGTCTAGAAGTTATTAAAAGAAGTTTATTAAGTTTAAGAAACCAGGCATTCTCTTGCTATTGATTTTGAAGGGCTTCTTCCCTTATCCCAGAAACAATGATGTTCATTCCATCTTTTGGTGGTGGTTGTATTCCTTTCCATTGAAGAGAGTTTACGCTTTTATCAGAATGAGTTCATTCTAAAATTTGGATATCTTAAGAAAATCATTTCAGATAATGGATTTCAATTCAGATCTAAAATAATTGACGAATTTTCTAAAAGAAAGAATGGAAAGCGTGTGTCTACCAATATCTTTACCTCACAATCTAATCCTTGTGAACGATAAATTAAAACCGTCAAGCATATGCTGAAATGCTACATTCAGAATTCGAATAAAAATCGGGATGTACATTTATCAGAGGTCTTATCGTGTAACAGGTCGACGTCTAATATTTCTACAGGTTTCTCTTCGTACTTTGGGATGTTTGGTTGAGACTTCATTTCTAATCTTAATTTCATAGGGAGAAAGGATTTCGAAAGATTTTTTTTCAAATTTGGAGAAAAGGTTCAAAAAAATAAATACACCTAGCCCCCGAAGAACACGATTAATTGGTTTTCGTGTTCTTTGAAACCGTGTTGTTCGAGACTACAAAAAATGGGATTCCGTTTCAAGTGTGAAAATAAAAAAAAGTTACGTTTTAAATGTTTTTTGTTAAATATAAAACTGAAATTTTTATTTTTTGAATTCATATTGATAAACACTTTTAAGAAATCTTGTATTACAAAACTCAAATTAATTTTTTAATTAGTTTTGAAAAAACATTTTATTTTATATTTCATTATCAATAAAAAACAATAAAACAAAAAAATTATAAAACAAATTATAAAAAATTATAAAATAAAACAAAAAAATAATATATGTATTTTATTTTTTTTCAAAAGCATTCCTCGAAAATTGTGTTCTTTGAAACCGTGTAATTCGGGGGTAGGTATCCGTGTTCTTTGAAACTCGTGTTCTTCAAGCACCGTGTTGCTCGGGGGTTACCTGTACTCAATTAAACGAGAACCAGAAATTAAAAGCTATTCAAAATTAAAAATGGTATGATCTGAGAAGAAGACAAGTAACTTTCAACATAGATGACCTGGTGTTTTCTAGAACTCATGTTTTATCTAATAAATCTTGTAAAATAGCTAAACCTTTATCTCCTGCATTCGAAGGTCCTTATCAGATGATCAAAAGAAATTCCGAAATATCTTTTTCGCAAAAACCAAAGATCATTAAGAGAGTTCCTGTATCTAAGTTGAGGAAGTTCCATCCGAGCATCCGAGGAATATTAGTTAGTGATTCCTTGTGTATTATAGATCAAATTTATGAGTCGTCTAGGAATCACTTCCGTCTAGGAAGTGGACTTCCGGTTGGTTTTGCTATTATCTTTGATGATTATTTAATTCCCTTTAATATTATTTCCCTCTTAAGTCATGAGTTTGTTTGGATAGTATTGAAAAACAAAAACCAGACACATACGAAAAAGGATAACAGTGACTTTGATCAGAGAAAGAAAAACATAGTGTTTGAATAGAAGGGTTCAAAAGATGAACCTAACAAGAAATTAACCTTAAAAAATAATATAAGAGCTCTAACTGTTATTAACTATTTGGTTTAGACCTTCAAAAAAAAAAGAAAGAAATTGAGTAAAATAAATTCCACTCCGACTTCAAATGTAATTTGCTGAATATAGCCTTATGAATATATTTCTATAAATGATAAACTGATAAAAAGTCTTTCTCTTTCAGTGCTAGTAATGCATCCTACAGAATATTTGTTTTGAGTACAGGAAAATTTCAAATATTACATATTTTTACTAGAACAGAAATATTTTGGATAGTATCATAGATCGTTTTTGCATTAAAGAAAGTCCGCATGGAATGTTCTTTTGTTATTGGATCAGGACTACAGATACCACACTAACTGCTAATGAGAGCGAATTTAGAGTGTGACCTAGAATGTTTTCGGAAAGTTCTTTTTAAGAAGAATACTCAACCCAAGGTTGAAAGTTCTGAGCATGGTTTAGTGCATAACGAGTCCTGGTTATGCAAATTTATGGTATGTACTTATTTTTCAATCTATCCGTCGGTTAAATCATTGGAGAGCGATAGGTAGGATTTTGAAGAAGCCAGATCAAAGAGAAAGAAGACAATTGATTTACGATTCGAAATGTTATTTTTTTGAGTAACTTGAAAAGGACAGTTTTAATTTTAATGTACCTTAAACCAGTTATGTAATATGATAATTTGAAACCTATCCAGAAAAAAAGTTTTAATTGAAGTTTCCTGTCTGCTATTAACTTGAAGTGCTAATTCGACAGGACTTAATGTAATGCTCTACGTTTAAAGACTTAATATTCAAAGCAAATTTTTCTTTATTTTATTGATTTTGTAGAATTGTTCACAGTTATCTATACGGCATTTTGAATGTTTGAATTTTTCGAACTTAATGTATTTTAATTAAGATTACTATTTAATTACTATTTAAGAAATTGTGACAAGATGTTATTACCAGTATTTGATTTTAGGAATGTTGAATACTGAGGAGTGAAATAAATGCAAATAACATTTTCAGAAATGTACTATAGTCTTTTAGTTAGATTTTTATTAACAGGTTGGGTTACAAAACTATGAATATAGATATGCAGTAAATTCTTAGAAGTATAATGATTTGATAATTGAATGTGCTTACATCGATCTTTACATCATGAAAAACAATGTTTCAACAGTTACTGAGATATTACAGTTCAACTAATAAAAAAAAAACTTATATTGACATTTTAGTTTCAATAATAAGTTAAAGAAGCCTGAAATTTTAAAGTCAATCTTCTTTCTGGAAGCAGCCTAATCAACAATCAAAACCCTATCCAATTAGAAAAGATTTTGGATAAATTCCCTGGTGATATTGATACTGTAAATGCTGTTTTGCTGAGAAAACTTCGAAAATTCAGTCTTCTGTAAACTCATGGTTATATTTACAGATATCGACAAAGATTTCGCTCAAATATTAACTGCCAAGCTTCTAAAGTGATATGTATTAGCTGAATTATTAATAGGCAAATTTTTACTGTGAATTACTTTTTAATGAAATATAACTAAACATTATCGAAATTTACTTGAACAAATTAACGTACCAGAAATTACGAATTACAATTTTTTTTTTTTTTTTTAATTTCAGATTTTCGCTTTTAATTAAAAGTGATCTTTAGGAACAGTTACTTTTCTAAATTCATTAAAGTTTGTATTAATCTTAGCATTACTGTTTGACTTACTCAAGGTATAGGTCAGTATATGACCCTTTTTTTGAGAACTGCCCACAAACAAAGGCTACGAAAATCAAATCTGTTGGTACAATGTAAATTTAACTTTCAAATATAAGGTTTAATGTAATAAACCTATTATGTATTTAGCTATTATGTCTTAGTGCTTTATTATACAAAGAAATAAAATCAGAATTGTTTTCTTTATATTGTAAATTCTCTCATAATTGGAGTTATATGAAAAGGTAAATTAATAAAAGGTAATCGACTGTTAGGGTAAAAGAAAGTAATAAATCGTAAACTATTAAAAATATTATAAAAGATATAGTATTCAATTGTTAATAGGTGAAGGAATTCTAAATTAAGAAGTCTTAAAGTGAAAAATTATAAATTAAGAAATATGAAACAAACAGTAGATAATTCAAAGTCAATATTCAGCATTACGAATCATAAGATTGTAAATGATAGAAAGAAAAATTGCATTCTATTGTTAAATAATAAATAAGGAGGACCACGAGAAAATCCAGATTTTTTTTTGCAGAATCTATGATGTTTAGTTTCTGAAAATTTTAAAAGTAAAGATTAGTAGCCGAATAAAGATCTTCTCATATTTTTTTTTACTTCTAATTCAACTAAAACCAAGAAAAATGAAATGACATAAAGAAATTTAGATTCTTCTTTTTTGTGTTTTCAGACAAACTATAAAGATTCCTTCAATAATTTCGAAGACTGTAAAAATGCAGAAACCTAAGTACAAGCCAAGACTACCACTAATTTTTGCAAATAATGAAGATGGTGAGTCATTAAAATATTCTTCTGTTATCCTAATGTAATTATTCCCTAAATTTTGATAAATTTGGATTACTGGATAAGGTCTTGAAGATTTGAAAGTGTTGGTGCTAGTGCTGAAAAAGTATTCTTCACATTTTGGGAGGCAACCACACCAATCATCATCTGTTTTTTTCGTCATTAACGAAAATTCCAGAGTTTTGTTAACGTCTTCTGAACTTCGACAGAGTGGCAAGGAATGGTTCTTCATAAAAGGTAATCTAGGAAATAAACAAAAAAAAATGAAAGAGAACACACTTTTGTCTTACTTGGAGACACGTTTTGATGTCAAAAACAGATTATTATCGTAAATTATAAATCAAAATGTTCAGCTGAAAAAAATAAAAACAATCCTACCAAAAT
Organism: Thereuonema tuberculata; assembly: GCA_023159025.1. Classification (NCBI taxonomy): domain Eukaryota; kingdom Metazoa; phylum Arthropoda; class Chilopoda; order Scutigeromorpha; family Scutigeridae; genus Thereuonema; species Thereuonema tuberculata. The sequence continues at coordinate 492,974 of JAFIDM010105215.1, read as the reverse complement.
TTTAATCTATTGACCTCTAGGTCAAAAGTTATAAGCTTTTAAAAATTTTCGAAAACAGGAAGTAACCGTTACAGCACTAGCGCGCATAGCGGTGAAAAGTGAAATGAATTTCGGTTTCACTTTTAAAATGGTCATTTTAAGTTTGTATTATTTGAAAGATACATTTAACATTTTAATATATTTATTAAACATTCATGTAAGACTTTTAATACAGTATATTTTCTTGAATGATACTTCATCAGAAAACATTCAAAACCTAAGAAGAATTTTGCACCAACCTCATTTAATTAAAGGCAGCCTTTGTGAGCACGGTTTTGTTGAATCGAAAGATGTGGGAGTGGGATTCTTCTGATGAACACAGTCGTTGTCTTCGCAGCTCATACCTCATATTGAGATGGCATCCGCAAACCTAGATGGCAATGTCACTGAGGAAGTCACAAAGTTTGACTTAGGATCAAATGATTTTATGGTTTTTGGATAACAACCAAAAAGAGGTTTAATTATCACACTGGTCAGATAGATTCAGTCAGTGACGATACTGAAAAATTCAGTTTGTTAAAAAAAAAGACAAACAGTAAACCAATTTTCTCTCCTCGACAAAGGAAATCAAAGGATTGTACAGAAAGAAGAACTTGTAGTGAACTTTCGAGTCCTCTTTATCACAAGTCTAAATGACGTCCAGTAGAGTTTTTTATTTTCCCTGAAAATTACAACGAATACCTGAAGTTGTGTGTCTGAACTCTGGCAAATAAACAATTGAATTGGAGGGGATGGATTTGCGTTTTTTATTTCGCTTTCCAAAACATCCAGGAATACATATGTCGCCAGACTTGCGACGGGAACATTTCTCCTTCACATGGGTATCAAATCTCCCAACTAGTAGAGAAACTCAATTCTGCTTGGACGAAAATGAAATACTTGAGTTTTAAATGCAATTGTCAACTGATTTCAAAGGCAAGCATTGCTCGTAGAAAAGTCACATCAGCTCTATCCTTTGATACTAACATGAGCTGGTTTACGCTGGGCTTTTGACAGATAGAACTTGAAAAGCAAAGTGGTAATCTAGTGTCACTATTCTCACCTTTACCATAAACAAACATTTTAACTAATAAAATGGCTTCTTATATGTTTCATGATGAAAATTTTATTTAATATTAGACTAAAAGAAAGAAAATGTAAAAATTATATGATAATTTCTTAAATTATATGATAATTAAGAACTTATACAAAACAAATAAATCACTTTGAATATTTATTTTCACAAATTAAATGCAATAGCAAACCCCTAAAGAGTAAATTTACGTAAACAACAATGGGGAGACCAAATTGTTTACCAAGTGACATCCTGGAATGTTCTTTTACGTTCTTTGGCGACGTTTTACGTTCTTTGGCGATCATCAGCCAGGAGCAATCACCAGTAAACAACAAGTTATCCATACTGAGGCTACTATAAATGATCATTTTTTGAGGCACCACTGCGCTACCGAGCATCAGTATATTTATCTTGATAAAGGAAAATCATTAAAAAAATTAAAAAGCATTAACCGCATTTTTTTTATATCCTAAAATACCTGAAACAACAGATTTTTTGGTAAAAGACATTTTTTTCAAGCGCACCCTCTGGAAAATGGGTCGAGGCCGCTTCTGTGGCTCTCTTAGATTATGATAAAATCGTATTTAGGATATTTAATTATTTTCGAAAAGCAATTTCTATTTTTTTTTTGGGGGGGGGGGGAATTAAAACGAATCCTAAGAACTTATAGGAGAAGAAGTTGTTGGAAAAACATATTTTTTTTTTGTTTCTTTTTATAGTTCTTAAGAAAATTCGGGATTTATTAGGAATTCTTTGCAGAATTATTTTAAACTATTTTGAAGATGGCATTGTTTCCACTATTTTCAAAATGGCATATAAGTTTGAAAAGTGATAGTGGGTTTAACATCAGAAAGCCCGAGCCGCAGTCAGATGTTAATAGACTAGATTAATAGACGTTAATAGTGGGTCTGCTCGCCTGAGCGAAGCGAGACCGACTTGATTGCATACCGTTATCTCAAAATCGCAGGTAGCAGATGAGGGTTAGTTTTCATATCAAAAGATCGTGCAAAACTATTTTTGAAAATAAGCTTGCCTCGATGTATTTCGATTTTACTCAATGAAAATTTTTTAAAAAAAAGTGTTTCAAGAAAGAATTTTACGATATTTTCCTTCTTAATTTTTATATAAATTTCACATTTTCCTCGACATATTTCGAGTTCAGAATGCAAATTAAAAAAGAAGAAATAAAAAATAAATAAAAATGTAAGATAGATTTTACCGCAATTTTCAATTTTCCTTCTTACAAACTGATGAGATTACGAATATATGTTAAATCGAATGCATTGTTCAAGAAGCCGGCAGCTATTATATTAGAAAACATTCACCATCGTAATAGCTGCATGGAATTTAAACGCATTTTCCAATGTTTGCTGCTGTTCCCTACTCGTATCTAGAGTCGGCGAATTCTGTTTGTAGAAAGCTATGTTAAAAACGCCAACTTTTCTGTTCAATTTTACGTTCATTTCCTAAATATCATCAAGAAATAAACTACATGCTTTTATTCTACAAATATCCTTTCAATTTTAACGATTTTTTTTCTTTCCAACAAAGCAATAGTTTAGTAAAATAAATTATTTCTTTTTAGGCATTAAAACGCCGATCAGACGTTTAATTATAAAGGAATCATTGTTTAATCATTCATTGAACGTAATAAAGTATAAAGAAAAATTATAAAGAAAAGTCTTTTATTTTTCTGTAGCTTTTAATAAATATTGTAAGTTCAGCAATTCCCTTCAGCAAAAATGAAAAGCTAAAGGGAGCTGAATTATTGAAAGTAAGAAAAACAACGCAGGAAGATTATAGAGACCTGAACCAGATCAGAAAAAAATAGAAGAAGATGATGATGTAAGTATCAGATGCTGAAGAAAAAGAGATTCCTGAAGAAGGTGAATGTGATGACATTACAGAGGAAGATGAACAAATGAAACTCCGATCTGGAAAAGTTACAAGATAGAAGATGGCAAGTGTGAAAACATTCTATATTCGTATAAATGAACCGAAAAATTATCAAGAGGCTATCACATGTGATGAAAGTGAACTTTGGCAAAAGCAATAAATGGACAGTTACATAATATTGATTCCCATGATACATGGAAGAAAGTACGTGTTCCCAATTACGTAATGAAATTATCCACCAAATGGATATTCAAGATAAAGTATCATCAGGATGGAAGAATAAATAGATACAAAGCTCGACTAGTAGTGAATGGCTTCACTCAAAGAAAACATCTAGTTTATGAGAAAACATACGCTCCTACTCCCAGCATGACGAGCATTAGGTCATTACTTGCTATCGCTACTGATCATGGTTGGTACATAGAACAATGCGATGTGATGGCTGCATATTTATATGAAAAGCTAAATGAAGAAATTTATTTATTAATGCCCGAAAGTGTGCCATACGATAAATCAAAATATGACGGAGAATTGTTCACTAAGACATTGTACGGCCTAAAACAAGCGGTTCGACAGTGGTACCTGGAATCAGGAAGTAAACTCAAACAGATAGGATTTCATAATATTGAATCAGACCTTTGTCTGTATATCAAGAACGATGGACTAGCTAAAGTAATAATCATCGTGTATATTGATGACTTTCTTGTATTAAGCCCAAGTAAAGAAGCTATAGAAATAACATTAGAAGAACTTGAAGCAATATATAAAATTAAGAGATTGGGAGAAATAAGAGAATTTTTAGAGATGAACATAACCTATGATCAGCAGAACAATAAAATGGAAATATCACAAAAAGGCTACATAAAAGAATTATTAGAAGCAACTAAGATGGAAACTGCAAAGGTATTAGTACTCCTTTGGATGCAAATGTGAAAGTAATCAAAGAAGATAATAAAACTCTAATGCCAGAGGACCAAACACATTACGGAAGCATAGTAGGCAGTCTAAACTACATATGTAACTCCAGCCATCCTGACCTAAACTATGCAGTTAATTTATTTTCTCGGAAAAATGGAAATCCTACTGAACAAGATTATACTCAACTAAAACGAATTCTAAGATATTAACAAGAAACGAAATCGTTGAAACTAAATTTCATATTCTAAATCCAAAAAACAATCATTAACTTTCAGCAATGCGATATGGGCAGATGATAAGGAAGATAGAAAATCAACATCCGGTTGTATTATCTTGCTCAGTAATGGACCCATACATTGGGTGATTCGTAAACAACGAATTGTGGCCACTTTCACGCAAGAGTCAGAATACATTCCATTGGCATTAAGCGTTACAGAATTCAAATCAGTGAGGAATATTTTGCTAGAAGTTCAAAAAACAGATTATGTAGTAAGCCCCAGCACAATCTTTTGTGATAATCAAGCAGGTATTCAATTGGCCACAAACTATGTCAACAAAAGCTAAAGTTGACATAGATATCAAGTACCACGTCATAAGGGAAGCTGTAGAAAAGAAAGAATTAATTGTTGATTATATAGAATCAAACAAAAACATAGCAGACGGATTAACTAAACCACTGAGTTCACTAAAGATGAATATGTTTATTAAGTTGTTAGGAATGACTCCTTCAAGAGAATAAAATTTAATCCACATTAGAAGCAGGGGGAGTTTTGTAGAAATAATAATTTAATAAGATTTATTTTTTGAAGCTCCTAATGCAAATTTAAAGTAAATAAATCCAAGAGAAAAAAGAAGAGATGAAATTGATTTAAAAGACGGGTAGATGCGAAGCAGCCCGTTCATTTATTCAGCGTTCAAGTATGATGTCAATATGACAGTTCAATCCCAACGTCATAATGACGATTGTGGGGAGCGCCGCTTGCTGATTGGTCAAAAGGCTTTACGCAGTGCAGAGAACAGTTGAACAAGAGAGAAGAGTGAAGTCAGACCATGTAGCGACCATGAGGCGGGAAGTTTAACAGAATGACGATCCGGAATGAGTTGCCAACGCCTGAGTTCCACAAAGACATGAACTTCAAGTACTGTGGGTGTTGTCTTTCCATATTAAAGGGAACCGGGTTAACAAAGAAAGAAATTAGATATTCTTCGGGTAGAGAATGAAATTAAGTTACAAGAATTAATTCAAGTGGAATTAAAGTGAAAGCTAAGAACATTAAGTTAAGTGTGCTTCAGTATCGAAAAAGAATTTAGTGAAATAGAATTAAAGTGAAAGCGGATGATATTAAATCAAGTGTACTTTGATATTACAAATGTTTTAGTGAAGAAGTATAAAGTGAAATTAATTAAACTTATTTTGTGCTTCGAATTAAGTGTATTCGTTAAGGAAAATAACTCAAGCAGTAGTTATTGTGAAAAGAATAAATATTGAATTATTTAATTAAAGTAGATATTTCAGAACAAATCAAAGTTACGATTATCTGCATTTGTCTAATACTGAAAGCTTCAAGTTGAAGCTTGGTTATAGATTCATTTTCTAATGAATATTACAGTGCCACAAAATTAAAGTATAACAGTATTATTAGTGCTTCAGAAAGTAAGTGCTTTAATTATTCAGTGAACTGTGCAAGTGATAAGAATTCCAGACAGTTGGATATTTAGTGCAAGATTCAAGTTGAAGTGAATTTACAAATCGCTCAGTACTACAGACGCCATTGATAGCAGTGGGATTTTATTTGAATATTACGAAGACTTTTTCGTTTATTGAACAATTGATAAACTCTAAATACTTACCAGATTTACTAGTCGATTACATCGACATTTTATGTTCTTTACTCAATATCAAGTCCAAAAAAAAAAAAACGACTACTATTTCTCTACAAATGTGGTAGCAGAGCGTGGTTTCGATCCATGGACCTCTGCTACCACATCTGTAGAAAAATAGTAGTCGTTTTTCTTTTGTTTTGTTTTTTATTTGGACTTGATATTGAGTAAAGAATATAAAATGTCGATATAATCGACTTGTAAATCTGGTAAGTATTTAGAGTTTATCAATTGTTCAATAAACGAAAAAGTCTTCGTAATATTCAAATAAAGTCACACTGCTATCAATGGCGTCTATAGCACTGAGCCAATTGTACATTCACTTCAACTTGAATCTCGCACCAAATATCCAATTGTTTGAATTCTTATCATTTGCACAGTTCACTGAATAATTGAAGCACTCATTTTCTGAAGCACTAATAACACTGTCATACTTTAATATTGTGGCACTGCAATATTCATTACAAAATGAATCTATAACCAAGCTTCGACTAGAAGCTTTAAGTATTAGACAAATGCAGATAATCATAACTTTGATTTGTTCACAAATATCTACTTTAATTAAATAAATAATTCCCTATTTATTCTTTTCACAATAACTACTGCTTGAGTTATTTTTCCTTCATGAACACACTTAGTTCGAAGCACAAATAAGTTTAATTAATTTCACTTTATACTTCTTCACTAACACATTTGTAATATCAAAGTACACTTGACTTGATATCATCCGCTTTCACTTTAATTCTATTTCACTAAATTCCTATTCGATACTGAAGCACAATTATCTTAATGTTCTTAGCTTTCACTTTAATTCCACTTGAATTAATTCTTCTAACTTAATTCCATTTAAGTTATCTCTTCTAATTAATTCTAGTATTTATGTATATAGAAATTGTATGTATATATCGGGTGGGTATACAATAACTTGAGGTGTTCAGAGCCCTCTAGCAAGGAATGTATTGGACGAATCGTAACAATATTCGGTGGAAAAAGAGTGGAACGTGCGGATTCGATTTCTAAATATAAAAAAATTAGTACGGAAAATCGCCAACAGGACATAATGTGGCGCTGCAAAGATTGTATTATGTATGAGTAATGAATGAGTAATTGTCAAATGAAACAGCACACATAAAGTTTCGTAACAATGTAGAAAACGTTTTTTGATAATTACAAATAAGTTTCTATATGACACCACTGTGATGTTCCACAAGCTGCATGTGGTGAATGACATGTTCCTCAGCGGCTTGCAACATATCGAAATGGATTTGTCGCACTTGTAATGTAATTCGATCTTTCAACGTTGGAGTATCAGGGACATTTCCTTCATACCCAATGCTTCTAAGAATTCCCTCACAGCCAAATTCTAGTGTCAGAAAAATAGTGCCGCATCACACGCTGTATCTTCAATCCGATGTGGGGTGGTGCACCATTCTGCATGAAGATGGTCGAATCGAGACATCCTCTTTGCTCCAGTTGTGAAACCACAAAGTTCTTTGGCATATCGGAATGCCATGCAGCATTGAAGGAACAGATCACTGGTCCACTTCGGTGAGTTTCCTCGTAAAAATAAGGACCGATGATAAACCACTACGTAAAGCTGCACCACACTGACTTTCGGCGAGTGGATAGACATTTGCAGACCCACGTGTTGATTAGTCGCAGCCCAAAAGCGGCAGTTGTGGGTTTTAATATCATCGTTCAAATATAAGTGCGCTTCGTCACTCCATAAAATCTGCCACGGCCATGCTTCAGCCCTTCCATGCACAGTAAGAATCTTAATGCAAGCTTAATGTGGATGGTTACATCGCCTGTTGCGTAATTCTTGAACATGACAGATTTTGTAGGGGCGAAAATTCAACATCTGATGCACGATTTTCGGCACCGTTGAGAATGAATATCCGTTTGCCGGTATATTGCCCGTGCACTGCTGGTACCCTGCACATTCGTCATCTCTTGTTCCACAACAGAAGTTGCAACTTATTCAACGTGTTGGTGACTGATAGCTTTTCATCCCCTACCTGGTTGCACTCTAGAATTCCAGTACTTTCAAAGCGTTGAATCATTTTTCGTAGATTTCTTATACTCATTCGTGGAAATTCCTGAAGGACAGCACTGGCATTCTCGTCCCGCTGATAATACAGCTTCACTAACGAAGCACGGTCACATAAGGTAAGAGCCATCGAAGGGCAGTTGGTCGATGTGAGTTCTCCAAGCCTTTCTGATATAGAAATGATCTATTTCATAGTTTATCATTCTAAGTTGTATATTATTTATGTTAAAAATTTAAACAATTATTTCATGCAGTCAACAGCTCTTTATTTTGTTTATTTATTTGTTTTTTATTTGATGTGAATATTATTTGTTATATTCCAATTTTCGATGTTTAGAGCCATGCGTCTAACAATTGATTAGCGCGTGATTGTTGACTGTGCGCGAGATGCATGCTAATTGCATTTGGATTTTGTTGGAAGATTCTGAAATTGATATAGAACGGTGATGGCTTTGGTCAGTGTATCAACATGAGCATATCAACAAATTATATGTTAGTTAATTCTCAGTTGTGAAGACCAAGAAAATAAACGAAAACTGCCAGTTTTCCTGATTCAAATGGTGGAATCGGAATTTCTCTTTCCAAGTTTTAAATGAAAATTACAATATTCCAAAGAACCATGAGGATCAAGTCCCGGGCCTGTGTTACACCTAAGCATCCGCTTTCGTTTCCAGTAAGTGAAAGCCGAAAATCCAGGACAGCACCTTCCTATCACAGAATCAACGTATAGCTGTGCTAAACATGGATTTTAAGATATTTCAGTGTGCGATACAAATAAAAGTATCACAATATATAAAAGACGATTCTAGTATTTGATCGAAGTGTTCCAGAGACCACCACATGCAGATTTTCAGCAACAAATTAGTGTTAAGTGATTCAAGTATCCGGTAGAGAACACTTAATTATCTTTGCCCGTTACTCCATGATATGTGTTCATGTCCTTTAAGTTACCTTTCATCTCATCTGGAGATATCCGAGAGAAATATGCAGCGTTGCATCAGTGTGTTTCATCTTCCATGAATGTTGCTGTGCAAAGTCAACACCCTGTTGTTTAAGCAAGGTAATTTTGAGTGAAATTCATGGTACCATTACGTGCCATAAAATATATATTTATGTAGGTTGAGTAAGTTAGTTTGTAGAATGTTTTTAATATAAATTTTGTATGTTGGGTAATTTCAAACATTGTTCTTTTTGTCATTATCAAAAATAAAATTTCTGATTTCCCTAGTTATTAATTGTCACAGTCATTGCGCATCTAATTTTATTAAGATTTATTTAGACAATAATTATTAGCACTTTGCATCAGCTATTAATCATACAGAAGATTGTATTCAGTCTTTTATTGATAATACTGTGAATTTATTTCACTTTCTTTTTATCATGATCGCTCTACACGTAATGCTCATGTGCAAATTAGTGCATTGACAGCACCACATTTTTTCCTATTGGCGACTTTTGGTACTAATTTTCTTTTTTTTTTAGAAATCGAAACCGCATGTTCCACTCTGTATGACCACCGAATGTTGTTATGATTCGTCTAGTATATTGCTCGCTAGATGGCTTTGAACACCTCACATTATTTTATGCCCACCCGGTATATTACTTGTAAATACAGATACAGTTTTATATATACATCGTTATCCATCCATAGTCCATCCATAGTTTTCTGTCCGGAGACAGGTTCAGTTCTATGGAGGTCACACATGGATCTCCCAGAAACACCTAGGGGTCATTCAATGCCAAATCCTACAGCCAAAACTTGATTTTACACCCAAGGTACTCAGATTGTAATGATAATTTGTATACATTATAAGACTATAAAAATAAGAAAAAATGCAAAGTTTCACTCAATTATTTTAATTAGTTTCTGAGTTATAACCGTTTGAAGTTTTAAATAGTTTTATTTTTCGAGGACGGTTTGGGTCGGAAACAAGCTTGTATGTATTTACGTTTTTTGTTACCAAATTTATATTTATGAAGGTAGAGGTTTCAAACTTGACCCATTTGTTGTAGATTTTATACAGAATCAGATGACACCATGAGCATTGAAACTAAAACTTTTCATCATAGTTAAAAAAATTCTGAAATGTAAGAAAAAAATATTTTACGGAATTGTATACCTCACTTAGAAAAAACAATGTAGCAAAAATCTCTCTCCAGATAGCCCTACACAACCACATATCACTGAAAAGAGGATAAAATTGTCTTTCAAAAGGTGAAAAAAATTGGGGGGGTTTTGAGTTATAAGAGTTTTATTACAATATAAAGTTAATAAATTATTTTTAACGCTGCAAAATTTTATGCTCCACAAAATTTATTTTTTTAAAATTTTTTTTATGTATATCATATATTTCCCATTGGGAATGCTTATATAAACTTCATACCTGTGTTATGTGACTGAGAGTTTACTATATTAGTAAAAAATTAAATCTAATAGTTATCATTTTTTAATATAATTTTTCCATCCACCATGTCAGAGATTAATTTGTGTTTTATTTCTTTAAATGTAATATTGTCTTTGTATTCTATGTTTAATTGTTTGAAAATTTTGTTTTTAACATAATTATTTAATCTATATCCAAATTTCTTACTTATTTTATCTATTTTAAAGATTTTATTCCAATCATGTCTGAACATGAACCCCCTCACATCTCCAACAGCCTATTCTACTGTCAGTGTTTAGCTAGCTCTGCTCCAGAGAACATCAATTATTAATTATTATTTTTTTAATAATTGCTATGCTTTTTTTTAAGAGTTAAATTTGCTTGTCAGTTTCCTGCGTTTTAAAATCACTTTGAAGCCACTGTTATCTATATGAAGTGATTTACGTAAATTGTAAAGTGATTTAAGTTAAGTGTTTGTTTTTTTTTTTGTTTTTTTTTTGCCTTTTGTTTTAAATTATGGAAGAATGGCTTGCAGTAGTGACTATAGACCTAGTTTGATATGTACTGTTGGCATTTTATTAACCTCTTGCTGTAAAAATACTACACTAACAAAAAAACAAAGATATTTATGTAATTTTTGAGAAAATGTCCAAACAAGAAATAGATCTTTTAATGTGGCGCACAAGTAATCAGTATAGTGAGAAAGATACTATTTGTTCTCATCACTTGTGTTACTTTTTAAAATATTATGAAAAGAACCAAAAAACTTGTCGTGATCCGTTTAAGAGTCACTCTGTCCCCTTATCAAAGAAAAAAGACTTGAGGGTAATAACTTTAGAAAAAGCGAAAGAGGTTAAGGTAAATAGAAACATTACTTAAGTGCCAGGAAAGATGTTGTGCAGTAGCTATCGAAAATCATTATTAAAAGCAAAACCTGACCCACAGCCAGATAATGAAGAAATGGTTATAAGTCATGAAAGTGATGATGAAATTGAAGATGAATTAAAAACGGCAAAAAGAGTGTTTGAAAAAGATAAACTCAACGAGACTCTTTTAGGATTAGATGTAACTCCATTGAAACTTAAATCATTATCCGCTTGCTCAAAGGGAAAATATGCAAAAAAAAAGTTTAAACAGCTAAAACCCAAGTTAAAAAAAACTATCATATGTCTTACAAATAAAGGACTCTCACAGTGAATCACCAAGTGAAGCTGAAGGTACAAAAAAAGAAAATGATTTAAAGAAATAATCTGCTGATCTTGATTATTTAGTTAATGTTATGAAAGAGAAAGTTAAAGACAGACTTGAGTAGGCGTGAAAAAATAGAGGTTTTAAGAATCGCTCCAAAGTCTTGGTCTCACCGGAAAGTAGCGGAGGAATTTAGTGTATCAGAATATTTGGTGCAAAAAGCAAGAACTCTGTCGAATGAAAAAGGCATTTTGGCGTTGCCAGAACCTAAAAAAGGCAGAACGGTCACTGAAGAGACAATAAATATTGTAAAAGAGTTTTACATGATGATGAATTTTCTTACCTGATGCCAGGTGCTAAAGATCGTGTTAGTATTGAAAAAAATATGTACATGCAGAAAAGACTTCTTTTATGCAACCTACATGAACTATTTGTTGTTTTTAAGAATAGGTATCCACAGCTAAAACTAGGATTTGCTAAATTTTGCTCTCTGAGACCAAAATGGTGTGTGTTGGCTGGTTCACCAGGCACTCATTGTGTATGTGTGCTTATACCACCAAAATGTGGAGCTTTTAGCTTATGCAATGAATCAGCATGATAAAAAATCTGTCCATAATATGTTAGTTTGTAACCGACATAATAGAGATTGTATGCTGCGCCGCTGTGATAAATGTCCTAAAACATCTGAGCCACTGAAGCTTTATTTGGAAGACATCTTAGAAGATTTTGATGATGAAGATGAAATCAAATTTTCAGTGGGTAAGTGATGGTCGAAAGATACTACAGAGAATGCTACTTCCTCGTCAAGAATTCATTGAATGTACTCTTCGGAAAATTGAATCTCTCATCCCTCATTCTTTTATAACAACTTCAAAACTTCATTTGAGAAAGACTTTCAATAACTTACACTACTAAGAGACAAATTTGTAGGGTAAAAAATGGAAACTTTGTTAACGTGTAGGGTAAGTAAAAATAAATTAAAGTCCTATGGTTACCTTATACGTTAAAATATGCATTCGCTAATCTAGATCCAACTGCAGACAGAGTTTCAAAAAAAATTGTTAAAAAATTTTATAAATTCTTAATTTTGTAAAACTCTTTATTGAAGCTATGCCCCAAATTCTATTTTTCTTTTAAAAAATAAAAATTTAAATTCCAACTGTCTCAAACTTGTTTTATAGCTGATTTTGTTTAATCCAGACTTTCGGTGACTAGGAAAAATCTAGTCCTACTAACCGTAGACTGGTATGACCTTAGGCTTATTTATGTTCACTTTTACCCATATATTGTTCCATCTATAGGCTAAGTAGACTTTTTAGAATCTTGTACTTTTTACTTTAAGGCCATAAAACCATATTTTACTATCAACATTGGTGAGTGTAACAATTCCTAGCGTAAATACTATTTGTTACTTTACATTGCTATAAAACTCTTAAAACTCAACACCCCAACAAGTTTATTTCACCATTTGAAAGATAATTTTATACTCTTTCCAGTGATATATGGTTGTGTTAGGGTATCTGGAGAGAGATTTTAGCTGTAAGTTCTTTTCTTTATGCATGTCACAGTTTCGGAAAAATATACTTCTTTATTTTTAGTAAATGTTTTCAATATGATGGAAGGTTTTAATTTCTATGTTGATAGTGTCAGCGTATTCTGTATGAAATTAAGAACAAATGAATGAAGTTTCAAACCTCTAGCTTTATAAACATTGATTTTATCTAGGAAAATGCAAATACATACAAGTTCGTTCGGTGCCCAAATTGTCCTCGGAAGTTCAAATCAACTAAAACTTTAAAAGGCTTTAACTCTGAAACTAATTGTTAGAATTGGATAAAATTTTGTCTTTTTGCTTAACTTAGTGTATACATTGAACATACAAATTTTCAAAGAAATCTTTGGTAAGTGGGTGTAAGCCCTGGATGACTTGGTATGGAATGGCCCCTAGGAAAGATACTGGGGATGGTTTCCTGTTGCCCGCCCCCAGGACGCCATTAAGGAATGACGTCAGACCGAAGAGAAAGTGAAGAAGAGGCTGGACAACACAGGAAAGGAAATTGAGACAGCCATGCCACTGCCGGGATTCGAACCCAGGTACTGGCGCACTGGCCGCCACGGCAGACCGCCGCCGAGTCCGCACGGCCACGCCAGCACGGCCAACATCGTTATATAATCTTATAAATTATTTATCACATTGTCTTATCACAAAACGCATACTTAAAAGATCCAAATATTGTTTATTATTATAGTAAAACAAAATATAGTATTGTATTGTTAAGAAAACAATCAGATTTAATTGTTAAATAATTAGATATTCCTTATTTGTGAGTGAAATTGCAAAAGCTTTACGAATGAAAAACAAATTATCTTTTTTTAGTTTTAATTAATTTTAAGCACCTGCAAATTTTGAAAGCTCAAATCGCCAGATGTTTAATGAGTCATTAGCACCTGCAGTATCCTGTCTTGTGAAAATCTGCGAAATATCAGATTTCCTTATTAGGTAATTTTCGTGATCTCGTTTGGTTGATGGATGGCTTAGTTTCTGGTCACATGACCTTTTTTGCACACGGAAAACGGGAAGGATGGCTTGAAATATGGTGTTTGTACAACAGTCGGATACTCACACTCTGACAATCACATACGTCGACATTCATTCACCACCAGGACGTTTGGACACTCAATGCAACCATGCACAACGAGAGATAGCCTCAGTTTCCATTAACTTCCAATAGGCTCATAGTGGATAGCCTTACAAGTGTGGAATTTATTATTTGCAAGAGTGCATAATTTTCCAAAATGCAGCCACTGAAAGTTTCAGCTGTAATGTATCCGACCAACGTCGCATTAGGTATTTTAAGTTGAAAATAAACATGTTTATATGTTGTGTGTGCGTTATTGAACGATCCTGCTTAGGCTGCGTCTATAAAATGTTACCACAGTTATGGTTGCAACCACCCGAGCAACCTGTCCGTCCATAAAATAAACCGGTTACTCTAGCCAACCAGCGACCGCGTCTATCAACACCAACCAGATTTGCGGTTGCAGTAACCGTGGTTACTTTTTTGCAACCAGATTAGGAGGCGGGTTATTCCTTCGGTAGCAGCCGACACTTTCGTAGCAGACGACGTTCTTCACCCGCAGCAGACGATGTGATGTACGAAACTCATTTCCACAATTATTTTTTTTGGACTTCGCTTTTATTAAATTTAATTCTTTTTTCTTTTTAGACTTGCAATTTCGTTTCTATTAAATTTATTTATTTTTTTTTTTTTTTTTTTATTTACATATCGAAAGGTATACCTTGTGTTCCACAAGTATTCCACAAGGCTTACAGAAGTAAGTTGAAGTGAACATATAATGTAAAACTTAACAAAAAGAAAATTAATCGTTAACTACTACAACAAAGAGAAAAGGGTAAAAAGAAAGGGAAATCATATTTGACTACAACAAGAGCAATGTCAAAGAACAAAGACAATGGCACAGTACGTTAACTTAACAAATATATACAAATATATACAATTATATACAATTATATACAAAAGACAAGAAAAACTAAACCACACATTCTGAAATAAAATTTTTAAGTTCTATAAATACTTTTTTGCTTTTCACCAGTTTTGATAGAATTGAAGGCCAATTTATCGAATGAGATCTTAGTTTGTTTTGCAATGACAATCTCTGCTGGGAGAAAACAGGACAGTGCAGCAGCAAATGTTCTGGATTATGCTCTTTAAAACCACACGAACATGATCCAGAAGAGGCAAGGCGAAAACGAAGCAGATAGCCGTGAAAATTTCCATGACCAGTGAGAAACTGAGTCACTTTAAAATTAGAGATAAAATGTTTATTTTGAAGCCTAAGCGGAATAGTGGGGAAAAACTTCTTGGTCCACTGAGCCTTTCCAGAATGCACGCACTCAGCATTCCAGCTCATTATGCTTTTACGGCTCTGAAGGAGCTTCCAATGGGAAGGAGGTGGGGTCAAATCCAGAGAGATATCACTTCGCGTAGCCTGTTTGGCCAACAAATCAGCCCTTTCATTGCCCATGTTCCCACAATGGCCACGAACATGAGCAAAGTCAACTTTAATATTGTTAAGCTCCAGAGATTTAATAATGGTCTGTGTCTCGACAACAAGCTTCTCAGCATTATTGACATCCTGAAGAATATGCAGTGAGGACAAGGAGTCACTGCAGACCAATTACTTCAGTGAGGTGGAGGTAGGGGAGTGTCCCTCGATGTACTTGGTCACCAGGTTCAAGCTCAAAAGCTCTGCCTGAAAGACGGAGCAGTCATCGCATAAACGATATTGCTTATAAGCAACCTCAACATCACCTTCAAACGCAACAAAAGCTAAACCAACCTTATTATTAATTTTGCTCCCATCTGTGAAAAACAAATACCTATAATTCTCCAACTCACAATCATCGTAATTTACCACAGTAATCGAAACTCTGCTAGAGGGGTGCGGAAGAGAAGACAAGGGAAGCTTCCCATTTAGGGAGTTCATATCAACAGTGCTTGCTATCAAGTCCTTAGCATTTTTGGAACCAAGAACTTCGTAGTCAATTGGTGGCAAGCCAGACAGCACAAAAAGAGCATCATAACTGATAGTTCTATACCCACACACAATCCTAAGGAGAAACCTTCTCTGCACCCTTCTTAATTGCCTACAGTTAATTTTCCTGTTAACCGAACTTCCCCAAGCTCTAGATGCATAGGTAAAGATCGGTACAAAAACTTGTTTGTAAATCATCTTCATTACGTCCATTCGTAAGCCGAAAGTGTTTTTGCAAACCCTAAACAGGCCAATAAAAATCTTTTCCCACTTATTTGACAAAAAAAGAAATATGGTTTTTCCACTGAAATTTAGTGTCAAGCATAACGCCTAAATATTTCATTTGTTTAACCTCCTCAATAGGATCAGAACCAAGGGAAAGCTGAATTTTGAAATCATTTCTTGATTTTTTATGGACCATCATCACTTTATTTTTGGCAGAGTTAAATTTTAATTTGAACAAGATGCACCAATCGAACGCATAATTAAGGATTTCCTGTGCTTTAAAACATGCAGTAGGAAGATCCTTATGTTGAATAACTAAAAGCAAATCGTCAGCGAAGGCAATTTTGAAACAACACTTAAACTGTGATAAATTACAAAGCAAGTCATTCATAATAAGATTCCAGAGAAAAGTTCCAGAAATAGATCCCTGCGGACAACCCTTTTCCAAGGAAAATTCTCTGGTAATATTTCCAAGAGTAAAAAGTGCAGAACGTTCAGTCAAAAGATCTTTTAATAAATTTAGTAAATTTTTTGGAATATTAGACTTCCTGAGTAAGTGAATAATTCCCGGCCACCAAGCATTATCAAATGCACCCTGAATATCCAAGAAAACCATAATGGTGAAATAACCTTTCTGTTTACCTTTATTTACAATGTCACACAGTCGGACTAGCGCATCCTCAGTAGATTTCTGAGGGGTGAAACCATACTGATCCTCATGCAAGACTTTTTTATGCCTCAAATGCCAATTTAATCTATTTATCAACAGCCTCTCAAGGCACTTACCGAGGCAAGGAAGTAGGCTAATACATCTAATATTGTCGAGAAGCATGTGTCCCGAGTTCCACATTTTTCGGAATGGGAATTATCTTTGCTATTTTCCATACGTTCGGAAAGATACCCAACTCTAAGCATTTGTTAAAAATCCTGGGCAACACGGTGGGACTAGTATAATGAAAAACCTTTATCATCTCATTTGTGATCTTATCTGGACCCGGCATTTTGTTTGCCTTCAGCCTCTTCACCACATTATCTACTTCAGCTTGTACAAAGGGAGGATCATCCGCATTGTCACAAGTTCTCCATCTCAGCACGAATAAGCCTATGAGGTAAATCATCGTTACTCGCAGCATCCTTGGGGAAGGATTTTTGAATAATCGCATCAATGGTCTCACCAAAGGAGGAAGTAACATGCCCCGAAGGCAACTCAATTCCAGATATCTCAAATCTTTTTGTGAAATTCGTTTTAATCCCAGATTTAAAGATCTTCTGCCAAACATTCTGCACCGTAATTTCAGATAAGAAAGCCTTCCATGAATTTAATTTACTCTCCTCCAGCTTCAGATTGTAGGCTTTTCTAATTTCCAAATATTTATTTTTATAAATATCTCTTAATATTTGATTTTTAACCCTTTGGAATCTCCTCCTGGCTGCATTTAACTGCTTGCGCAAATAAAAGATTTCCTTTGTCCACCAAGTAACCCCCTGCTTTTTTACATTATAATATGGAATAGAATTTCTAGCGGCTTTAATAAAAAGATTTTGTAACTCTGCAATCATTAACTGCAAGTCGTAATTTCCCTGAAAAAGTTGAGTAAACTCTCTAATATCTTTCTCGCAACATTTCCTGAATTTATTCCAATTAGCTCGTCTAATGTTAAATAAATCTGGCTCATAAATCTCGGTTTTCTTAAGTGGAAGAAAGGAAATCTCATAAGTAATCATTCTGTGATCGGACAACGAGTCACAATCAGGAATGGACCAGTTTCGTACATAGCGTAGAATATCAGTTCCAACAACAGTCACGTCAATATAGCTACTACCCTGAGCTCCACAAAAGGTAGGCTCACAGTCATCGTTCACAGAAATCAAATTCCAAGTACTTAAGAATTCAGTTAATTTAATGCCCCTAGAGTCAGTAATTGGACTGAACCATACCTCTGATTTACAATTGGAGTCCATACCCCAGATAAGTCTTTTAGTATTTTTACATTCCAAAATCTGAGAAATCTTATGTAAATCAATATCAATATTCACAGATGGTTCAAAATAATAAGAAAGTAAAACAAGTTCAAAGTCCCCAATCGAAATATCTGCAGTTACCATATTGTAATCAGAGTATTTTTGGTCCAAAAACGTAGTTACGGTACTTGAGCGCACAATAATAGCAGCCTTAATCGTCTCCGAGCCACGACCAAAGAACAACCTGTAGTGGCCCGGAAACCCTGGGAGTTGCCCCCTAAAGCAGTATGGCTCCTGAATTAAGGCTATATCAAAGTCACCATCTTCCATATTTAAGATGAGTTGCTGCGTTGCAGTTTTTTTGTTTTTAGACTTGCAATTTCGCTTCTATTAAATTTAATTCTTTTTTCATTTATTTTAGATTTGCAATTTCGCCGCTGTTAAATTTAATTCTTTTTTTATTTATTTTAAACTTGCAATTTCGCTTCTACTAAATTTAATTCTATTTTTATTTATTTTTGACTTCCAATTTCGCTGCTATTAAATTGCATTATTTTTTAAATTATTTTAGATTTGCAATTTCGCTTCTATTAAATTTAATTCTTTTTTCTTTTTAGACTTGCAATTTCACTTCTATTAAATTAATTTTTTTTTAACTTCGTTCTGTTTCTTAAAAGAATAGTGAATCCTACTTCTTAATTTCAATGGAAATGTGATTGCTTCATTAATGACAAGTAACTAAAAATAAAGTAACTATATTTTTATGCAACACAGACAAGTGAAAAAAAAAAGAATAAAGAAAATTATTGGCCGTAATTTTGTTTTTTATGCATGCATATGAAACAAAGAAGTGAAATAAATTTTGTTTTTTAATTTAATCGTCGAGTATAAAGCAACTCTGTATTGTAAAATAGAAATATGATATAAAATGCGTCCATTGTGTTATCTGCTGGGAATGTTGTCGGCTGCTACAAATGGGTTAGAG
Source organism: Thereuonema tuberculata (assembly GCA_023159025.1). Classification (NCBI taxonomy): domain Eukaryota; kingdom Metazoa; phylum Arthropoda; class Chilopoda; order Scutigeromorpha; family Scutigeridae; genus Thereuonema; species Thereuonema tuberculata. The sequence goes on along the minus strand of JAFIDM010105215.1, from coordinate 473,835 downwards.
TTTCTCCTGCATAATTCTCAATTCTTGCTTTCTTTCTACCTACATTACTATACATTGATAACATAAATCTCTTCATCTGACGACGATATAGAATCAGTACTTGATTCTCTTTCTAACAATGAATAAAGTTCTGATTCAACGTCTAACAACAAATCGACAATCTTAGGAGCCATCTTTCACCACAACTTGTAACCACACGCCGTCTATAAAAGGAAGGGCTGGGGAATAACCATTCTGCTACATCAGAACAATCAGTCACGTGACCAGGGCCGGATCTATGGTACCGCCAGTCCCCGCATTGCGGGGGGGCCCGCTGGAAAGGGGGGCCCGCGCCGTTCGACCAAGTAGGGGTTGGAAACTGCTCAATTCAGTCAACATGGACAGGAGAAAATACATAACAATTTTAGCAGTTCTGATTTGAAAAGAAATCAGAGAAACAGCATTTTTCAAGCATTTGAATATTTTTTTAATGTTCACAGTACAGCTAGACTGGGATTCATTTTTAACTCCGAATATAATGCCGTCGGAATATTAAAATAAAATAATATTCGAATTAATATAAAGTTTAAGAGTTTACCATAATTGTCATTAATTGCATTAAAAAATAAGATGTTAACAGCAAATTGAGATAACACCATATTGCAACAAATATAATAACATTACTGTAAAGTTTTATGAATTGTACTGTAAAGGTACTGACTGATATGTGGAATTTGAATAAAAGCCATTATTACTTTAGAAGGTTATTTTAACTTAAAATCTGAAGATTGATTGACTACTGGCACGATAGTTACAGACAATTAAATGAAATGGTTCAATTAGAAATATTTTAAAGAAATTTGTTATATAATTTGTGTAAATATTATTTTTAGTAGCGGGTTGGCATTTTTAATTTTACACATGATTCCATTATTTAATTTCAGGAGGAACACATGTAATTTAAATATAGATTAGCATTGGTCCCTTTTATGATAATTCTTACTTTTAATTCATTTAAATTACTTTTTAAATTCTTCTTTAATAATTTATTAGACTACTAGGACAATAGTAGCAGATAAGTAAATGAAATGGTTCAATGAGAAATTTTTTAAAGAAATTTGTTATATAATTGGTGTAAATATATATATATATATAAAAAATCCAAAAATTAATAATAAATAAATGATAGGTTATAGTTAAGCATTTATTGGACTACTGGGACAATTGTAACTGATAATTAAATGAAATAGTTCAATGAGAAATATTTCAAAGAAATTTGTTATAAAATTGATGTAAGTATTGTATAAAAAAAGGGAAAAAAAAGTTATTTGACTACTGGCACAATTGTAACAGATAATTAAATGAAATGGTTCAATAAAAAATATTTTAAAGAAATTTCTTTTATAATTTGTATAAATATTGTTTTTTGCAGCGGGTTGGCATTTTTAATTATTCCATTATTTAATTTCAGGGGGAATACATGTAATTTAAATATAGATTAGCATTGGTCCCTTTTATGTTAATTCTTACTTTTAATTCATTTAAAATTACTTTTAAATTATTTTTTAAATGCATCAAAGATTGTTATTACTTAGGAATTGAATTTGGGATTCTATCTTTAAAAAGGAAAAAGAGGAAAAAATATTTTGTATTAAACGCATATATTTGTTTACAGTTTGTTGTATATGTTTCCCAATAGGTGGAGTTGTTGGCTGGGTTAATTATATGCCGTGGAATTTCCTCATTGCGTTGCATGATGGTAGTCTTTTGTCTTTATAAGACGTGACAATCCTAACCAGAGTGGTTGTAACCACAACCGTGGTAACATTTTATAGACGCACCCTTAGGTTAGCGCTGACCCTACGATCTCGAGACACTGAACTAGTGAATTACAATTACACACAACTCATCTTCCATCCATTGTATAGATGTAATAATGACTTAAACATATCACTTCTATTCTTTTCTAATGAACTACATAATTAGTAGATTGTTGTAATGAACGAGTAATTTAGTAATAATGATATATTACCTACCATCTATTACATTCTATCATTTGTAATGAATTCTCTGTATTAGGGAATAGGTTTATAGCCTATCCCAAACCATCTGAAGAAGTGCTCTTGATTAAAGAGTACGAAATGTCAAGAATATAAAGTTTATTTAAGATAAAAAAGTTGATTTGAAGTTTTTAGAAATTTACGTGAATTTAATTTCCAATGTTCGGAATTTGTTAACCAGACAGTGGAAATTTCCATTCTGTTGTTGAATGTTAATTAGCCTTAATCCCAAATAATTGGGCTAGGAGACAAAGGGCATCCTGTTCTAGGATTAAGACGTTGGGGGGTATACAAAAGGTATATAACTGAGAGGTAAGAGGTAATCATAGATTAAATAAAAATTCTTATTTAATCTACGGGGGTAATGAGGAGATTCCAGAGATTTCCATAGGCCAGAGCAGTTAGTGGGGAAGTCAGGCCATTTATTCACGGAAAAGTTATACACAGATAGAGACCATGGCGTGGAGATAAAAGGTGATGCCGTGTGCCATTGTGAATCTGCAGTGAAGAAAGAAAAGAATACGTCCTTCCGTGAAGTGAGCCGTGAAGGGAAATAAAATTCCGTCTCTGTTGCCGAGGATCAGGGAAGAAGACTAAAGCCAGGGGTAATATATTTTTTTTTCTGTTCCACTCTCTCAAGGTTTATTTTGTGTGTAATTATAATGTCGCAATTTTTTTTAATTAATTTTTTTGAATTTTGGTTAAAGATCCTTTGTAAAAAAAGAAAAGAAGATTTTTTTTTTATTATTTACACCAAAGTAACTGCTAATTACTAACAAAAGAAAATGAAAAACCCAGAGCAGCACCAGAAATAAATAATTTTCCCTTCTGATTCGATTATCGGGAAGGATTCTGAAAGGCAAATTATTTATTTTGGTGCTGCTCTGGGTTTTTCATTTTGTTTGGTTAGAAATTTTTCACAGCACGTGAATTTTTCCAAGATTAACAGCTATTTACTTGGAGTAAGTTGTCAGACTGTGTGGTGGGTTATAATTTCATTTAATTTTTTTGTATGTTTAATTTGTTGTAAAAGTGACGAAGACTTAGTTCTGAGTTTGTTTTGCTATTAAATTTCTTTTGTTAATGTTTTAATTGTAAAAGTAGTTATGAACCTTTAATTTATTAATTTATTATCTCGATCCAATTTTATCATTTGAGTTAAAATTGATTTAGAAATTTGCGGGCATCTTTGAGTACTTAATTTAATTCTTTTATTTAAGCCCAGTCTGACGACAGTATTATTTTTTTCTAAAATTAATAGATTGTTTTAAAGGAGATTTATTTTAATAGAAAATTAATGTTAGCTTAATTTAAAAATTTTAAAAATGTGTATACCTGTATGTCGTAGTACTGTAAAGTAAAAAATATATGTGTATTTATTTCAATAAATTAGGTTTGGCAAACATTAACGAGACTATTACTTCTATCCAGTTAAAACAGTTGCAGGGGCGGCATGGGGATGACTTGCCCCCCCCCCCCCCAAAGTTCGCACATCTAATTATTTAAGAGTTCATTTAAACTTGACGAACTGGTGATGCACAAAAGAAATGTTCCTTGAAATGTTTCACTTAATTCATTTAGTACTTGCGCTAAAGATTTGTTACCTATAGCTAGCATTTATGAATTAAACTCACTTTGAATAATTTTTATTTTATTTATCCCTTACGAAGCACTTAAGAATTATACTCACTTTGCATGATTCTTAGATTTAATTAAATCATTAACGAACTACTTAATATCGAGCGAACATCTGCTCTAATTAAATTATATACTATTTTCACTAACTTACGAAATCAATATTTTAATTCCTTAAAACACTATTCATTAATGGATTTCGAAACTTCGTTTCTTCTACTTCTTAAAACTGTATACGTGACTTCATATCTTCTGTTCTTTAACGTTGAAAATGTAATTGCGTTTCTTCTTATAGTTTGAAAGTTCTTTTCCGTTAAATAATAGAATAAGTAAATCTTTCTTACTCACAATTTACGTAACAGGTTCACTTTGTGACAGTCAATCTAATAGTTCCTTTTTCCGAATAATTCCCTAATCGTGCGTCTTGCTTCACGATGTTTAATTCTTGATACTTCCATAACTTGAAATACCGCAATGCAGTGGATAAGCCGGGCATACCATTCGGTCCATTCCTGTTGCTTCTGTGAGACTTGACGCTGCATCCACACGTCATCTTCTGACGTCGATCACGATCAAGTGATTCAATTGCTGTCACTACTGACTCTGACTGAGATCGAGGCATACTCGGGTTTTTATCTTCTTTTTCACATGACGTCACAAATTTAATTCTTAATTTAAATTTTCATTTGAAGCCATAATAATTACTTAATAAATATCTCAATAATATTTCGTTCCGAAAAAGTAAACTTCATATCTTCAATTAATATGGATGGGCTCTGATAGGCAATTCGAAATGTTTTTCAACTATCTACATTCTATAGACAAAAGGATTCTATTTAAATCAGAAAAGGAAAAAAAAGAAAACTAATTTTTCTAGATATATTATTGACTAACAAATCACAATATATAGAGTATGAAAATCATATTAAAGAGTACTAGAGCAATATTGTGATGAATTTTCACTCAGCTCATAGTATTAAAATGAAAGTAGATATAATTTATAACTGTTTAGAAAAAAATTGTCCAATAACACAATAGACAAAAACTAATGAAAACCAAAAAGTAATGATTTAAAACACAAACTATTCATTAATGATTACCCAAAAGATTTTATTAATAAAAATTGTCTCTAATGTCTCTAAGAAAAATTTTACCAATGTAATAAAGATACCTTATGGAATAGAACTATCGAATGGGAGAGAAATAATCTAATAGGACATAAGAAATTAGGTTATCTAATATAAAAAACCTAAAGTTGAAACTAAAATGAACATCATGGGAGTTGTATAAGAACTAAAGTGTAGAACAGGCTGTAAAGTATATTTTGGTAATACAGGAAGAACGTTGAACGAGAGAATCAAACAACATGTTAGTGCATTCAGAAATGATCACCCAAATATTTCTGAGTGGGCGGAACACTGTTTGGTTAATAATCATAACCCAGAGCCCGGAAGTCAAATAGTTTTTCCTAGAAACAGACACTATCTCTAGATTCATTCTGGAAGCATGTGTTATTAATAACTGCGACTATATTAATAAACAGAATGGACTTGAATTTAATTTTTAGTAGTATAATTGTTAAATATTAGTTTAGTAAATGAGTCTTTATTTAATGTTTGATCAGAATAATGATTGAATAAAGGGGTCTGTTTTTTTAATTTTTTTTGTTTTAACCACGTTAAATAATAATTTGATGTACTATAACTCTTATTCTTTGTTTGTTGTAATTGTATAGGACTTCTTCTTTGTTTTAACTGCCTTGGTTTTAAATTTTTCAAAATGTAGTGTGAAGAAGTAAAGAAAGATTATTACCCTGCGAAATATCGTTGAGAAAGTATAGAGTTTTTTAGTAATAATCAAGTTTTGTAATAAAGAGCAGTGAATTAGAATAATAATAATAACTATTATTATTATTTCCTTAACATTTCATTTTTTAATATTTCTAATGTTTTAAAATTTTTAAAATTTGATACTGAACTAAAAGGTATTTAAGAAATAAAATGTAAAGAAAAATATATTTTTTATTTGTAATTATATTTCTTTTAAAAAGAAAGCAAGTTTAACGTCCGTAATCATTTATAAATGGAGAGAAATCGCCAACCGGACAATAAATATGCTTTCGCCCACAGAGCCAACATCAACGAGAATTCTGTACAATTGTTTCATCCTTATTGGGGAATCATCAGCAGTATCTACTCGTTGATGTTTGGCTCGCCGAGCGAAAGCTTTACCCAAAAGCAATCACGGTCCCGGGAATGGGCCGCCGGGATAAACAACAATAAAATAAAAAATGATCCTGAAAGATCCAATATATTAACCCCTTGTCCTCTCACTGTTCTCTCCATTTATAAATGATTACGGACGTTAAACTTGCTTTCTATTGAATTTCTCAATTTGCCTCTTTGTGATTAATTTCCTTAGTGCCTTTCAGTGAGA
>JAFIDM010105215.1:431115-467055 GCA_023159025.1 Thereuonema tuberculata | reverse complement strand
TTTTGGGTAAAGCTTTCGCTCGGCGAGCCAAACATCAACGAGTAGATTCTGCTGATGATTCCCCAATAAGGATGAAACAATTGTACAGAATTCTCGTTGATGTTCGCTCTGTGGGCGAAAGCATATTTATTGTCCGGTTGGCGATTTCTCTCCATTTATATTTCTTTTATTATAATAAATCTAAAGTCTTATTTTTCTGTAGCTTTTAATTAATATTTTAATTAAATGCTACAGAAAAATAAGACTTTAGATTTATAATAATAAAAGAAATATATATAAAAAATACTTTTCATTCTAGTTTATTGTATTCAATGAATCATTGTTTACATCTGATCGGCGGTTTTCATGCCTTAAAATAAATAATTTATTTTGTTAAACTATTGCTTTATTGAAGAGAAAAAAAATTGTTGAAATAAATAACCTGTTTATAGAATAAAAATATATAATTTATTTATAGATGATATTAAAGAAATAACAATAACATTGGACTGAGAAGTTGGTGTTTTTAACATAGGTTTCTATGGACAGAATTCGCCGATGACTCCGGATACGAGTGGCGCCCCCAGTAAAGAAACTTTCGGCATCCACCTATTCACTGCTCATATATATCATGATCAAGCTTCTCATTTTGACATAACGTCTCTGAAGTTTTTTTCATTTTCCATAACAATGTGCGTGAGACTTTGAAGAAACGTGAGCACGTCAAACAATTGTTTTCACCAAAAAATCCGAAAGGCAATTTCTTCATTTGTTCAGGTGCTGTTTTCTTTTTCTTATTCAAATAAAAGGAAAGTTCAACTTATGATATATAAGATGGCCATAAAATAACTTTCCCTGTTGTGAGGCATCTTCAGTGAAAACTAATGAACGGAAGGAAACCAAAATTCAAGTATAGTCTATTGATAGCATGGGGAAAATAATTCTGCCAAAAAAAAAATAGTGCCAAAAGTTGCCGATAGAAGAAACTTTGGCACTGTCGGAACCAGTAAATTGGCGAATAATTGCAATGAACGCACGCAAAAAGGATTATGAAAGTTCATGAACAAACAGTAATGAATGGAGTTTGACACACAGAAAACGTTCTGAAACAACACAACAATCTTTAATCAACAATTATTTGTTAACAATCTGTTATCAGCATTACTGACATTAATCAATCATTAGGGTTCTGTGGACCACGTGCAACATTTTCAATATGCTGACCTTTCTTGTGTACAACATATTACAACCGATGTATGACGTTCTCTACTGCTGCACGTAAATTGTCAGTTTGGATGTTTATAACAGCCGGTCGTATGCTATCTTTCAACGAATGCAGGTTTGTAACGCCATCAGTATACACGATGGATTTCAGGTATCCCCACAACCAAAAGTCACATAGGATGATGTCTGGGGAACGGGGCGGCCATTCCATCGGAAAATATTGACTGATAACCCATTCCCGAAATGCTGGCGTAAAAGGTTCAATATAGTGCATGAACAATATGTGGACGCGATCCATCTTGCTTATAACATGTCGAATGTGAGCATTGTCGTTGTTGCAATGCAGGAATGACAAACGTTTGCAGAATTTGCAGATATCTCTCTCCATTAATGGTACAGGTAACAGGATCTGTAGGAGTCATAGTCTCAAAAAAGTATGGTCCTAATATGAACTCTACCGTGAATCCACACCACACAGTTACTTTTGGAGAATGCAGTGGCACTTGATGAATCACTGGGGGACTTTCACATGCCCAGATTCGGCAGTTTTGAGTGTTGACTGGCTCTTCAGATAAAAATGAGCCTCATCTCCCCACAATATGTTCCAAGGCCAATCATTGCTGATATCCATTTTGGGCAAGAAATGTTAGCTCGAAAGTCTGGCGCTTATCATATCTGTAGGTTTTAGTTCTTACATACGACTGATCTTATACGTATAGAAATGCAGCATTTTCCAGACAGTCCCATAAGGATATTGGTTGGGCGAGCTATTGCACGAGCGCTAGTCCCTGTGTCGTCGAACACTGCAGTGGCAACATCTGTTACTGTGTTTTCGTTCTCTTCCGGCTCTCACTCCAAACGATCAAGTTTCCTCGAATTTACGAATCATAGCTCGCAGTGCTACAGCAGACATTGGACCTTTACGTAGGTTATGAAGCCTTCGAGAGTCCCTAAGAGCCGCCGCTGTATTGCACTCTTTAGTGTAAAACAGCTTTACAAGTTACGCACGTTGAGGTAAGGAAGGCCGTATCATTCGACGAACTGCTTGACTGAACCTTCGCTCTTCCCTTTTTAAAAGGACTGAGTAGCGCTGCTCTCACTTCTGCACTAGACAATTTGCATAATCTACGTTTAGAGTGATTGCAGCGCCGAATTTTCTCCTATCAGCGACTTTTGGTACTATTTTTTTTTTTTTCCCAGAATTCTTCTCCCATGCCGTCAATAGACTATACCTGAATTTTGGTTTCATTCCGTTCATTAGTTTTCGCTGCAGATGCCTCCAAACAGGGAAAGTTATTTTATGCCCACCTTGTATTAATATAAAATTGTTAATACTATGAAAACGATTAAAAAATAAACACACAAACATTAAAAAAAGTTTAAACTTCAAAAAAAGGGAATGGAACTACGATATCTCATGTTGTTTTGTAACTTTTTCACTTTAAATTTTTAAATAAAAACATGCATTAACAGATTTATCTTATTTAAGATTAACATTTGTCACCTACCTGCAAGAAATATTTGCTTTCTCAAACAGTGAATCAAAGCATTGGCTTCTGCATTTCGATACTTCAGCTGATTCTCCACATGGGCGATTTCGAATATTCAGTATTTTTTTCTATTAAACATAGAAAATAAAATTTCTTAGAAAGCATGTAAATTAATTGCTAAGCTCTTTTTGCTTCTGTACGTATCCCTTATTACAGTCATCAACAAAAATATATTTGACTAGATAAGATTTTTTTAAATAATTGGAACATGTCACAATAGTATTTTGAAGGGTTGCCTTAAAATCTTCAGCTGTGAATAAAGAAAGTAAGCAAAACACTTTTATACTTTGAAATCATAAACTCAAGTATTAATGGATACGATACAATGAGAATTAGTGTCTTTACGAGCATAGGCGATTAGATCAGGGAATTATTCAGGAAAAAAGATAGTAATTATTTCAAGATCTGGTTGCAGACCACAAAACATAACTAAACCCTTAAATTAAAGGGCTTGCTTGAGTGGAGAGAAAGCGGACTATGGATTTATTCTTATCTTCATTCTTATCCAGTCACGTGTTTATCTTCTATAATCTGTATATATTTAAATACGAAAGCACTCACTGACTCATATTTAATTCTCCTATTTTCCTTATAGCCAGGAAATTTAAATTTGCAAGAATTCTCCCTTGGGTTATACTTGGGAAATTAAGCTATCGGGATTTTGAATAACCACTCGTAAATGATTGAAAAGGGTGAAATCCCTGAATAAGCACTACATGTGCGCCTGGTGGATAAAATTGGAACTAAAATACTTTTGTTTGCGCCTGGTGGCGAAAATTGAAACTTTATTTTCTCCTTATTAAATACAATTTGACATGAGAGTTCTTTGTCAAAATTAAAACGATACTTAAGAAATAATATGTATATTTATATATATTCAACTTATTTTCGATATTCGAATCCTAACAGGAGGAGGGGGGGAGGGGAGGAAACAACCTTTCTTAAAGGTTTGGGTATTTTGATGTGAGTGTTCTTTGTCAAAATCGAAAGGATATCTATTCGACGTTTTTACGATATTCGAATCCTCATGCGTCATTTTTTAGAAAATGAATTATTTCCGACTCTATGTTTACTGCAAATTTTTTACTGATTTGTCTCTGTTGGTAAAAACACTCTTTACAAATGCTAATGTTAGAAATAGTAATTTTCAAAGAATGTTAATTTCGATCTGAATTTAAATTTAGGAATAAAATAAACAGCCAACATAAATAATAAAATACATAAAAAAATACTTTAAAATACGACGTATTTCGCTGGATCGTAACCGAACATTTATAAGTGACATATGCTCAGGGAAATCGAACAGTGTAAATAATATACGATATGCAAAACAGCAACGAGAAGAATGCAGGAACGGATGACATCAGGAAGTTGGTGAACGCCACCTGGTATCCAAGTGTCGAACTATTGCCTAGGACCGGAAGAACGTATCATCATGAAAACATTTAGCTCTGACATCAAACGCATGCTGAAATCGAAATCTCAGTAGCCGCAATCCATTAGCTAACCTCAGGGGAAAAACAAAACTAACAAACAAAACAGATAACAGATCCGATCAGGCTTATTAAAAATTCTAATTTATCGGCCGTTAAGTTGCTCTCCTCCCACATTAAAGTAAGCTTTTGAAATTTAAGATTTTTTTTCTAAATATGCGATTGTTAGTAGTATTGACTTAACAAGATTAGGGATTTTCCAAATCATGATTTATATCAATTTTGTGGGAATTTAATACTTGTAACGCCTCCACACGGAGCGGTTTTCAGAATATGTATATGTACAGACGAATCAATTTCAGATAAAGTTAGCTAAACTTAAAGAATTAAGAAATTGAGCAAAGCGAACATTTAACATAGCAACGTAAGAAAATAAAAAAGATTTTATTCTGTAACTGAATTGAATTCTAAACATCCATTAAATATTATCTTAATGATACTATACATAAACAAAAACTAGTCAGCCTTATGACTAGTGTTCGATTAAAGTTCTGGTTCTTAATCAGTTCAAAATAGCTTATGTACTGTTAAGCTAAAATTTATGCTTTACATAAATCAATTCAGTTTCACTAAACTGCTACGATTTGCATAAGCAATTAACTTCAATAAAGTTTAGATTCTACTGACCACTAATCATGGTTATTGCTTCTTCGGAATGGCGTTCACCCATTAAAACGATAAAGAGTTCGTACTTACGATCTTTAATTTCACTGGAATCGTGGAACTTGACGTACCATTGAAGAATACGCTGTAGATAGCACCGTCACTTGACACTGTATTTACTAACTTCTAAACCACAGTAGTGGTAAACATGGTGACCTGCGTTCTACGTTAATGTTGTGGCCCTAACTATGTCTTCTGTTGTCTGGGTAACGGTCGTTGCCTCTCATTTGTGAAAATCCTTTTTCACAAGTTTAAGATGATGAATTGATTTCATCACAGGAATCTGCACGTTGATTCACACTTAACTGATAGGCACTGAATAAGCATTTGTACTTTATGCTTATACACACTGATAACATATTACTTAATATGAGAAGATTTCGCCTTCTCGTTTTGTTGGTTCAACTCCAGAACACACACTGTTCTGGCGTAGAACTGCATAAACACTATGTTGCTTGGCAACCACACAGTTCCTTTATTTTGTTAACAAAGCATGTCATCCACTCTATTTTTGTATGGCCGGTACGCACCAAAGTGCGCGCTTCGTATCCGAAGCCTCCGTGTTCCAGGGAGCGCTAGTGTTCCCATGATGGCGAACCCCTAGCAGACTCCCTAGAATTTCAAGGGAAAGATACTGGGGTGGTTTCCCGTGGCCTTCCCCAGGACGCCATTAAGGAATGACGTCAGACCGAAGAGAAAGTGAAGAAGAGGCTGGACAACACAGGAAAGGAAATTGAAACAGCCATGCCACTGCCGGGATTCGAACCCAGGTACTGGCGCACTGGCCGCCGCCGAGACCGCACGGCCACGCCAGCACGACTCTATTAACAATGGTATATCAATGTAGCATAGGTGATTCTTCGTTGTCCACGCTGACAACTGCACATTTCTTGTTAGGATACCGGCGGTAACACTATTTGCGATAACACTATTTATTTTTTGATATTATCTTTGCGGAATGGATATTGTGTGAAATCAGGTGAATGACTTCATTTATGGTAGATATATTACCTACAATTTCACACCCCAATTTCCTCATTGGACGTGGATTCTGTATTCACGTCCATCACATTTGATCTCGTTTGTAAAACTTTTCAGTTTTAGGCGTCTGATACAAGTATCAGAAGCCTTATAATCCCGCTTTATCCGTCCGTCTGTGTATCATTATTGTCCTCCAAATGAGAGTTGGCAGCCCTGTTTTTGTGAGATCTGCGCATGTATGATCGATTAGTCTGGTCAGGCAGTTCCGTCTAATTTTATGACAGGACGCCGCCATTACGGTAATCGCTTGTTACTTTGCAAAAGAGCATTGTATTTATAAATAATATATATTTATTTATTTATATAAATACTTATTGGTAGCAACTGGTATTGAAATAACGCTAAATAGTCGAGAGAAGTTTTAATTTGGCGTTATCAACATGTCTTTCTCAATGAAAACAGACTACGTCGTCCATTGTGACAGGAAAACATAATTGATCAGCTACCGGAAGGGCTGCGCAGTTCAAACTTCCGCCGGCCATCTTTCATTTCGAGGACAATAAAATATCATTATATTAAAGTATCATTAAAATATCATTAACATTATTATTAACATTATCATTAGCAACAATCGCAACAATTGCGTCGTTTGCATGCGCAACAATCACATTTGTAATACAGCTCTAGAACAATTAAAATAATCACAATAATCGTAACAGTTGCGCCTTTTGCATTCGCAACAATCTCATTTATAATCATAAGAAAATGAAAGCAGTATCAATTATATTGTCTTATATGTATCAAAAGCCGTTGCGAAGCAATGTTATTGGTTTACTAATCGCTGTCACTATCTTGTTTTGATTCCATGTCTGAATATAATTTTAAGTTTTCTCAGCTCAACGATATTTATTGCCGCTAATTCAGGGTTGTTTAATATGTAGTTCTTCCATTTGTATCATAATTACCATAAGCTTACAATGATTGCATTTGCATTAGATCCATATATCAATATGGCTTCGATGTCAAATACAAAAATATTACTCAAATTTGGTTTTATTCGTGATTGTGTGGAAGGTTGGCGGGATATGTTATCTGTTGTTTGTTTGTTTTGTTTCTTTCTCCCCTCAGGTTAACTCGTGGACTTGTCTGCTGCTGAGATTTGGATTTCGGCGTGCGTCTGACGTCAGAGCTTCCATGATGATATTCCTATGTTCTTACGGTCCTAGACGATAGTTTGACACTTGGATCGTTCACCAACTTCCTGATGTCATCCGTTCGTGCGTTCTTCTCGTTGATGTTTTGCATATTGTAAATTATTTGAACTGCTCGATTTCCCTAAGCATATGTCACTTGTAAATGTTCGGCTACGACCGAACGAAACATGTCGTATTTTAAAGTGTTATGTTTTTTATTATGTCTGTTGCTTGTTTATTTTATACCTAATTATTATATGCATGTTAAATTTTATTTGAATTTAAATTTTAAGTATTTGAATGTAAATATTTATCTAAGTCTCAGACAAGAAAATGTTCACGAATTTCCAAACATTTTAAGCAACAAAAACATTGAAGGAACTAGATTGCAACAAAAAAAACGTGACAACTGGCATTTTTATATTTTAAAATAATTAATTTACCACAAACAAAACATTTTCCAGAAGCATTTTAATTCATCATGGAAACTATTAGAAAACTGAAATCTGTCTTTAAATCTTCTAATTACACTACTCCCCGATTACACTGCTGTCGTTCATACCTCGGGTCTTGTCATGGGGAATAATTTCGAAAACTAGATGAACGTTATTTTGCAAACCCTGAAAGGCTTTTCCAATGTAATGGCCCAGTGTTTGGTTGATAGGGTAAAAGCGGAGATTTTCGGAATACCAGAGATCTTTCTCCTTCTACCGATTGAAAAAGTAAAAACATATTTTATTTATAATTTCCTAGAAACAAAGTAATGCACGGACTCACGGAATAGAGTATGGTTAATATCCCAAAAGTAGTTGAATTTCTGTCGAATGTTTGTTCGGTCTGAGTTGTGAGTGACAATCAATTACTTATAGAAAAATTTAAGGCATTGATCGTAATGCAATTGTCTTTATTTCAAAACTTTCTTGAAACCCTACGATATATCCTTACCTTTCTGAAACTTACTGCAATTGCTGCATAACCGTCAGAAATAGGAATTCCAAGATTGGGATTGATAGTTCGAATGTCGTCATTTTTTTCATGAAGAAATACCTGTTTTTAGAGGATAGAATTTAAGTTGGTTTTACAGATTCTAAGATAGCTGAACATTCTTACATTTATTGCAACTTTAATAATAAAAATATAAAATAACATGCTTGATTAATGTTGTGAAACATTTGTAATCATTTTAGGTTATTTAAGGCTAAGGTGTTTCGGGGGAAGTCCCACTTTTTAAATAGACCAAACGTTCGACTTAGTAACTGAACAGTAACATAACTAAGTGTAAATTAGAGGTTAATAATAGAAAAAAATGACTGACCATCATATCAAGTGCTGAAAATGTCCCCCTCTCTTTTTTAGGACACAGTTCTGCATGCTTCACCATGTTATTACGTACACTCCCCAAGCATCCCGTGTCGATATTGTTTATTGGATCAATTTTCTTTAAAGGGACTGTGATCACTGATATGTACAAGAACATTTTCAAGGTCTTCATGGAGGAACTAGACGACATCGAGCTTACCACGAATACATCCAGCAGCATCTCACATCTCCAATGACTTCCTAGCTCTCATCAATAGCCTCTTCATGGACCCTGTTAGCTCAAGAAACCTTTGGTCGCTGGTCGCCACACTTGTCATCAGTTGATTTTTTCTTGTTGGGCTATCTTAAGGAGAAAGTCCAGAAAAATAGATCACGGACCATTTACGATCTCCGAGAAAACTTCACGACTGAAATAAGTAATATCGACAGATGTGTTGAGGCTTATTTCAGAAAAACGGTGAAGCGTGAGCAATCGTGTCTCGAAAAAGAAGGAGGGACACTTTCAGCACTTAATGTAATGGTAAATCATTCTTTCATTATTAAACTCTCATTTATACTAATAATGTCACTGTTTAGCTAGTAAGTCGAACGATCGATCTATTTAAAAAGTGGGACTGCCTACTAAAAACCCCTGTATCTTAGATTGAAATAACCTGAAATAATTACAAATATTATCATAATATATAAATTTATAACTTTAACTCAATATTATAGATTTTGCTTTGTTTATTTTTATTTTAATTTTTAATATTAGTATTTAATTTTTAAGTTTTTGAATAAATAAAGAGGGGGAAAGCGATTAGAAAACCAATCACAATGCTTCGCAACATCTTCTGATAAGAAAATATCATTGATAATGCTTTAAATTCCTTCTTATTATAAATGTGATTGTTGCGTTTACTGTGATTGTTGCGATTGTAGTAGAGCTGCATTATAAATGTTATTGTTGCGAATGTAAAAGACACAATTGTTGCGATTGTTGGGATTGTTTATGCTCAATGATAATTTAATGAGATGTTAATGATATTTTAATGAGATTTTAACGATTCCAACCTACGTGACAGACAAAACGGGAATATAAGTCTGCTTATCTTATCAGAAGCAAAGTCTTGGAATATTGCGTTTTTGTTTTCTAAATTGTTTCTAAATTTTGCCGCTCATGACGTGAGGATAGATTGGCCGTATCTTCAGAGAAACAGTTATATGTTTTTATATTGGCATTTACAAATTCCACATCACTATTCGGCTAATACAGGGGGCCAATATTTATTTATACGATTTATATATTCGAATCTACGGCCAATCGTATATATAAATTTGAATCCAATCCACTTATCCCAATCCCAGTCCCTCTTAGTCATTTAAAACCGAACACCTGGTGGAAAATCACATTAACCTAAAGTCAGCTACAAGTAGTCGCCACTCCTGTCACTTATTTTAGTAACTTCGTAAGCATATCGACACTTATTTTATTAACTTTGTAAGCATATCGACATAGCGCACGATGTTCACAGTTGCCTCTTTCTCCAGAACATCGATGAGCAGTGGATCATGTTGATTGAAGAACAATGTCATCATTACCTTAACCTCCTGTTCTGTATGGCTTTGGACTTCTTTTGTGGCGGGGAGACACCACTGATATGTTGTGTTTCCACTGTCAACTCTGCTTTTTTGTTTCGGCTGATAATGATGTCACCATGTCTCATTGCCTGTTACAATGTCTGACAAAAACAGGTCACCTTATAACTGGTATCGCTGTGGATATTGCAGAGCAACGATCATGCAATAGCCCTTCTGACCTTCAGCAAGGTTATGGAAAACCCACTGAGCACAGACTTTTCGTTACTGGAGCCTGTTGGTGATGATTTGATGGGTGCTACCGTGACTCAAACCCACCAGTGTGCGATATCATCCACAGTGAGACGCTGGTTACCTCTAATCAACTCATCCACAATATTGTCAGTCACTTTTTGGGGTTTTTCTGGCCGAGCGTTGAGACGGAGGGACGTATGGCCCTCTAGGAAGAGTTTTCCCGAAAATGCAGTTATGAGAGGCTCACGCAATAATCACAGTCACTGCTTTTATCCGTGCATGCATCTGTCTGCTTCCCACACCTTCCGTTGTTAAAAAACGCACAATATCGCGCTGCTTCTCTTTGCTCGCTTCCATTTGACGAAGAACTTTGACTACACTGCCACCAGTAGTGTTCGGCTCATGTACTGTGCGTCACTTGACGTGTGACAACACGCGTGAAGGTCGACTAAGTTCTCCTATACATTCGCTGACTTTCCATGGGACAAAACTCGCAAGGATCACCAACACATTTCTACAATCACATATGTTTGGTTCATAGATGACTGACACTCATATATTATATATTGCAGTGGAAATAAAACTCAAAATAATTAATAACTTTAAAAATAAGAAAATATATTTTTCTATTCAAACTTAA
This sequence comes from Thereuonema tuberculata, assembly GCA_023159025.1. Lineage (NCBI taxonomy): Eukaryota > Metazoa > Arthropoda > Chilopoda > Scutigeromorpha > Scutigeridae > Thereuonema > Thereuonema tuberculata. The sequence continues at coordinate 456,200 of JAFIDM010105215.1, read as the reverse complement.
ATTTAAGTTGTTCAAAAATCATTAAACAACAGACAAATATGAAGAGACACACTTAAGTTAAAATTTTTAAAATTGAATCAATACCCGTACGTAAACTAATTTCGACTTCCTTTTCGGAAGCCTTCATCGGAAAGAAAGCCGAAAACTAGTGAACCAAATTTTTAGATTCAATATTAAAAATTTTAACTTTAGTGTGCTAAAATTAATTAATTAAGTGTGTTAATTGTCTATTGTCTAATTTATTTTTATACTGTCACGTGCGGTTTCTTTATACACACACGGTGAGCTAGAAAAATAAAAAGGATAAATAAAACCTAAAACTAAACAGCGATAAAACTTCACACCTTGATACCAACCACCAATTCCCGGCGGGATCCTCAGTAGTCGACGGACACTCGCTTCGGCGCTCCTTCTCTAAAACTTATCCTCTAAAGGTGGCGAGCACTCGATAGTCTCCTCGTGAGCTGTTTTACCTAATGGATCGACGATGTTTCCGACAGATATCTGGGCCCATACTCATATCGACGGATAACAACCACCATAGACAAATAGAACAACCCATATATGCTAAAATATCCTCCTGAAATTAACTTAGAATTAACTCTGAAAACGATGAATAGAGGACGCAACTCCCTTCGGGTGTGTTGATGTAAATTAAAGATACTTAAGTAAACATCTACATGAATTTAACTTAATTCATAATAAATGTAATGTTCTGTTCTTAAACATGTATCCTTTTCCTTTCAATAAGCATGAATAAATTAAACAGACCAAATAGAATATATTAACAAAATTCACACTTTATTTAAATGAAACAACAAACATTTAAGAATGATACAAATGATAAATATCAACTTCTCTTTATCTGTATGATAATTCTCAACCCCTTTACACCTCTTTCGGGTTTTTAACAACCTAAAAACCAGTGTTTAGTTATCTAACGCTAACCCTTTCTTTCCTCACAACTAAACGAGACGTCTCTTTGACTGACTCTAAACTGTCCTTAAACCTAACCACTAAATTGCGTTTGTGTAACAATAAACGCCTCAACTAAACCTTAGTTCTAATTGGACGCTTAGTCTATATGCCTGACCTTCAACACAGCTGATTCACTCTCCGCTCTCCCTTCCCAAGGTCATTAGGCTTTCCCGCTGATGCGGCTGTACCATACATATTCAATAAAACACAAATACTTAAAATATGTCAAGATATATAAACCTGAAAATACACAAAATTTGACAATGTATAATTATGTTTATAATGAAAAAATCTTCTTTAGGTTGAAACAAATTAATAGTCTCTTTCTATATTCGTTGAATCAACCTGAAACAAATTCTCTTAACAGATCACACCTGTAAACTACTTCAAGTCTTAACACATACACTTAAGATTAAAGGTGACGGAAATTACTATCCGATTTAACACTTAAAAGTCACAACAAATGTCCGTTGCTTTTAAAATGTACACTTTTCACATACGTCTCCCCCACAACACTGTTGACACTTCCTGTCAAATGAATTGTTAATATAAATCGGAAATTTGTCTCTGTAATTAACACCACACTAATGTTCCGTTCGGCAGGGTCCAGCAAAATGAATTTTCACACCGGAGGTTAACTTTTAGTTTACTTATAAACTTTTATCCGTTTTCCCTCCTTTCTATTACGCTTGCATCGGCGATGAATTACATACAGTCTTACGGTTGACGCTTACCGCAAAGTCGATTACCTTACACCGTCTCTAGATACAGCTTAGACTCGGTGAATCAATTTTAATGTCCCTGAGATTACGTACGGTTGATTACTTACATAGGAGAAGATCTAGCCGATAGGATACGGACATCTCTGCGACGGCCGGCACTGGATTCTGCTCGCCTCGGTTCCCCATCGCGTCATTCGGGCGTCGATGAATTTCGCCGTTGTAGGTATTATCACAAACGGTCGGTCCGGTAGCCTGTACTTCTGCTTCACACGAACGCTGCCCCCGGCAACTAAAGGATTCTCACCGGTGCAGCAGTCTCCTCTCCCGCGTCCCTGCGGGACGGGGTATTTTGACACGTCAGCTCGCCACGGTGAACTCAAGTAATCTCTCTCTAAAAACTTATTACAACTCCCTCCTTCAATAATTTTTCCCGATCAAAACTGACACGTGGTCGTTATTAACCAATGGATACTCGTGAACAGTACCCCCACGTGACCCCAACTGACGGGCTGTTCCTATAACTGTTCATCTCTCCCGGGAGTGAAAACAACAGATATACTCCCCGTCACAGCTGATCTCGCTTAATCATATTAAACAACGCATTTCTAAAATACACAATAAAATGCACAAAATACAAACTCGTCAATTAAACCATAGGTTAAAATACAAGGAAAAAATTTCTATTTCAACATAGTATAACACTCAAATCGGCGAAAGTTAAAAATAATGACAAATTTGATAAACCTCAAAATAACACACCTGTTAACCTGTATTTTCAAATACATCAAATCCAAACTCTATATTTTTAAGATAATCTATCAAATTAAATTACCTTCTCCGAATAATTATATGTATTAAAATACTAGTAAACATTTAGCTAATATAATACCTTCGCCAATATAATATATAAAATTAAAACAATATTTGAATCACACACCAAAGCATATACATTTGAAGACTATATTTACTCCCGTACAATTAAATCACTAACCAAATAAAGGTAATAATGAAAAGAAAAGGATAAAAAAAAATTTCGTCTGTTCGCCCCGTGGGTGACGAACCACTTCGTTACAATACTTAAGAAAATATTCAAATGTTATTGTAAAACTTTTTAAACACAATTAATAGAATTAAGTTATAAATAAAATTAATATAAATAAAATTTTGCTTTTATTACTTTGTACTAACATAAAACCAAATCAAACTCTGAATTATTACGTACAACAATGTTTTCGAATTATGGCAAATTACGTCATGAGTGTAAAATGACAAAATAATGTTTAGCATGAAAAGTATTTTAATGAGTCTTTGTTTTGTATGTTTAGAAATCATTGCTTTAGATGGTTTGTCGAGGAAATCAGAAACGAAGAATTTGTTAGAAAGAATCTTACAGCAAACATGCTATCGTTAAAAAAATATTAGAAATGTTTTACCTGGGCTACAAATTTTGAAGTTGTGAATAATTTATTGATTACATAACATCCTGCCGTTGTACTTCCAATGTATGTTAGTGCTGAATCTGAAATTTAGTCATAGTGAATGAGATTTTGTATATTATATAAATAATCTAATAAATACAGTAGTAATAACAACATTATAATTTAGTTGATAAAATAAAGACTTATTAGTAATTATATTATTTGGTATTTATAAGAATTGGACAGGATGATTTCTTTTGTGATTTCATTTCATATGTTTTAAAATGTTTTAAAATGTTTTAATGTTTTAAAAATGGATATTACATTGACGATCACTATACGGCTAAAGGGCTAAACGCACTTCTCCGTCTTCCGTTATGTTTCCGTAACATAATTGCATTAGTGACGTAGTTACGTATTTAGGGTCTCCAGAATTGAGCTTCGTAAGACGTAACGGGGATCTTGAAATCGACGAACATATGTTACATAAATTCAACGGCTATATTCGTCGATTTGTAGATCTCCGTTACGTCTTACGAGGCTCAATTCTGGTGACCCTGAATACCTACCTACGTCACCAAAACAATTACGTTATGCATACTTAACGGAAGACAGAGAAGTGCGTTTAGCCCTTAAGAATGTAGACCTGAATAAAAAAAATTAAAGAGTTTATTAATTCGATTAAGGAATTCATCTTTTGAGGCTGAAATTAAAATTCATCTTTCGGAATTACTAATACTTTTCAGAAAATATGAAAGTTATGGAAAACTTCTAGTATCCAAAAATTCCAAAACACACACACGTAAATACATAAAACAATTAGGTTATGTTTAAAAGAAATAAGCAATTAATTTACGCTCGACCTCAAATCGAGTATACGTAATTAGTATATATGTATATATGATCTTTGCAGCTTCTTTAGGCTTATAAGCAAGTGAGCCTACTTAAACAGTAAATTAAATAAGGGTAACTTTAAATAAACTTTTGGGCGAGTAGTTGAGATAGATCAACAGATAACTAAACAAAAGTGATTTAACAACTACAACTGAAAAAAAAAGGAAATACATAACAATGCCACAAAAATAACTGAAATAAATTGTTCTACTTCACTAAAACCTTAATCATAAAATAAAATTTTACTTATGATTAAGTAGTCTTCTTTAATTGTTATTTAAATTCTTTTTTATTTCGTTACAATTTCATTTTAAGCTGAAGAAGAAGAGACGTTTTATCTCTTTGAAAATTTCTTGTAATAAATGAATGTTTTATTGCATTTATTTATGTGAGTATGTTGTGGTTTTAAAATAAAAATTTTACTTACCAACGTTAACAGTCAAGCACATTCCATTTATTGTGTTTTGATCTAAGATTGATTCGTTATACTTTGATGAAAACCGGAAATCACACTATAAATTTTTGTAAAGAAAGACTTATAAATCTCATTTCAAATTTATTTTAGTATTTTATTGTTATTACTCTAATTTTGATTTCAACGGTTTTATTATTTATGTACACTCTATGATAAAGAAAAAATATTCGTGAATTCAAGTCTGCCAATTACAAATATATAACCAGCCTCACATTTCATTTTTAAATGTGATTCAATGCCTTACGATGTACGTGCTATGCGAATTTCAACAACTGGTGCCTCTAAAAGCGCCATATTTCCCGCTAACAATCATTTTTTTAAAATATTTTTCTTTTTTTCTCAATGATCTTTTCTCAATGATCTGGAACGTATACAGTCCAAGTCTGACATTATTTCGTCCACTGGGTGTCTCTCCAGACTGCTCAGCGTACTTTAATTGAAATACTTCAATTAAAATACCTTAATTTGAATCATCTTATTCATATATTTGTGTACTTAGAAAAATTATCGTTATTATCTGACGTCGAATGCAAAGAGATAAAATACTAATTCGTTATTTCAAGTACACGCGAAGCTTAAAACGAAAATTAAGAACTATCAAAACTGTAAACTAGATTTTCATTGATACATTGATTCTAACTGAACAGGTTGCTCAATTCAGATAAAACGTTTTCCTTTTGTCCATTGAATGTATCGCTATCCGAAGTTTCTCATTTGCTTTGGAAAGAGCTCTAAAGTCTTTTAAAGTATATGATTTTGTTTTCAATAGTGCCTTGTATGATATACGAACATTATCAGAGCTACTCAAAAATGCTTGACTATGAGAAAATTTATAGTCAAAAATAACATTAATGGAATTAAATAAAACAGTAAAAACTAGATTACTCAATCGATAATAAAATAAATAGTTTAAAAATTATTACAATTTTAAACAATAAGATAACTTAGAATATACAATGAATAAATAAGACTATTGTAAACATTATAAAAGTTGTGATTTTATTATACACTCATGGACAAAAAAATTAGCGAACCAAGAAGGAGTCGTCAAAATGAAACGAAACTTTACATACGTAATGACTACTTTGATATAAGTAAATGATAAGAAAATCAAAGAAAAAGGATAATTTATTTCAGAGAAAAAGGCAAAAGAACGGAGGAGTTAATACCCCGTTGGACCCCCTCTAGCGCGAATGCACGATGCGATACGATCGGGCATTGAGTCATACAAGTTCTGTATGATGTCTTGAGACATTTCGTTCCATATTTGCTGTAACCTTGCCTCTAGTTCGTTCAAACTCGTGGGTTGCCCAACTCGTCGTCCCAAATGATCCCAGATATGCTCGATTGGAGACAAATCAGGGGATCGGGCAGGCCAAGGAAGGGTAGTAACAGTGCGGAGACAGTCTTGTGACACCCTTGCCGTATGAGGCCGAGCATTGTCTTGTTGAAAAATGGCTCCTGGGAGCCGTTGCATGAGTGGCAACACATGTGGTTGCAGGATTTCATGAACATACCGCTGGGCTGTCATGGTGCCACGGAACAATACTAGGGGTGACCGTGTATTGTAGGCAATGGCACCCCATACCATCACACCAGCTGTGGGAGCGGTGTGTCGCTGTACAGCAAAGGCAGGATTGAAGCGTTCACCACGGGCTCTCCACACACGAACACGATTGTCATCACTGCAGAGATTGAATCTGGATTCGTCGCTAAAGACGACCTGGTTCCATTCCGCTGCAGTCCTGTTTCCTCGTGCGCGGCAAAACTCCAAACGGAGGCGTCGATGGGTGGGCGTCAAGGGCAGCACACGTAATGGGCGCCGCGATACAAACTGTCCTTCCACCAGGCGCCTTCGTATGGTTCGAGAAGACACAGCGGCCCCTAGTGAAGGTGCTACCTGTGCCTGGATGGCGGCCGATGAAGCAGTTGGCTGCACGCATGCATTTCTGACTATGTGGCGGTCTTCTCGACGACTGGTCTGTCGAGGGCGTCCTGAGCCTGGTCTTCGTGTACATGACATCTCTCGGGTCCACTGGTCCCAACACCTCCTCACAACACAATCAGAGCGGTCTAATTGACGAGCTACTCGCCTAGCTGACCACCCAGCTTCCATTATCCCGACGATTCTGCCTCTCTCAAACTGCGACAACTGGGTATAATGTCTTCGAACACGGCGTAATGGCATGTCTACCTCAGCTCTTCCTTTGTAAATGATTCAGCACACTCAAACAAGTTTTGGTTACCTGTTTTATACTCCACAGAGTATGGTGTTCAACGCCCTCTACCGGCTATACGTAATGCGCAATCACGCTGCATTTCTAATCATTTGCATATCTCCCCGACATCTACCTTCATTGCAAGTTTCGTTACGATCCCGCAATTATTTCTTGGTGCGCTAATTTTTTTGTCCATGAGTGTACATCCTCATTTCTATATATATAAAAATGAATGTATCTTTCTTTCTTTCTTTCTTTCTTTCTTTCTTTCTTTCTTTCTTTCTTTCTTTCTTTGTCTCTTTGTCTCTTTGTCCTTTATAGACTCCTAGGTCCTTTGATCTATCTGGACCAAACTTTGCAGAATTACTCTTTAGGACACTGCGGAAAAGATAGGCTACATTAGAACCCGGATCCACCCCCCCCCAAAGGGGTTGAAAAGGGGTAAAAGTCCTGAAAAACCCAATATCCACCTGGTGGTCAAAATAAGCACTACAGAAATATTGTGTAAAGTTAAAAATTCGCTCTCCTATGGGGAGCAGGGACACCACACTTGGGTGGGAGGAAGCCAACACAAAGGCTGAAGTGTCCCACCCCGACCGACACCGGGACCTTATATTTAGGGCCCCTTCTCGGGCCCCCAAGTCAATTGCAAATAAGGAAAAATTCGCTCTCCTATGGGGGACAGGGAAACCCCACTTGGGTGGGGGAATGGCGACACATGGGCCTAAGTGTCCCACCCCCGATCGACGCCGGGACCTTATATTTAGGGCCCCTTCTCGGGTCCCCCAAGTCAATTGCAAAAAAGGGAAAAATTCGCTCTTCTATTTGGGGCAGGGACACCATACTTGGGTGGGAGGAAGCCAGCACAAAGGCTGAAGTGTCCCGCCCCCGACCGGCACCGGGACCTTATATTTAGGGCCCCTTCTCGGGGCCCCTAAGTCAATAAGAAAAAGAGAAAAATTCGCTCTCCTATGGGGGACAGGTCCACCACACTTGAGTGGGGATGGCGACACAAGGGCCTAAGTGTCCCACCCCCGATCGACACTGGGACCTCATATTTACGGCCCCTTCTCACGAGCCCTTTCTTTCTTTCAGTGGCATTGCAACGCATGCCGGGTACAGCTAGTATCTAATATATAATAAAAATAATTATATATTATTATAAGACAACCCTTCCTGATTTTTAATCCCCGAAAATTATTTACAAAAGAAAACACCTGTAGCAATAACAATTCTAATAGGGCTTAAAAAATTATAATGGCCATATGGAGGAAAATAATAAAATAATGAGTTATAAAAAAAAAAATTTTTCTATTTTTTACAATTTACATAATGGTAACGAACATTGAGATGCAATGTGAGATCCGGATATTTTAGTATAATCCAAAGGTAATGAAAAAGTTCACTGAATGTTCGTAAAAGTTGTAAATATCACAAAGAGTTCACTTGCCTTTTAGTAATCCTGAAGGCACTGGGATCAGGCTGTGGACAGTTCGCCTGATCGTAGGATAATTCCTTTAACTACGGGTAGTGGATCGTCTGGCGTCGAAGGTTCTACCCGTCAGAGGCTCTATGATATTGTCAGCTAGATAGGGTTTCAGTCGGGCGATGTATTCTAACTTCGGAATGAGAGTGGCTGATCTTAAATCCAGGTGACGGGAGATCTTAAGTGGATTACCTGAAATGGTCCGTACCATTAGTGAAGTAGCTTCTCAGCCAAGCCAATTCTACGCGTAGGGATATGTACCCATAGGAAATCATCAGGACGAAAAGCTAGTAGTCTGTGATCTGAATCGTACTGGCGCTTATTCGTCTCTTCTACGTCTCTGATGTTAATCCAGACTAATTAATGTGCTTCATCAAATGATGCTTTGAGGAGAGCAGGATACTGCTCTTGTGGCTGGAGTTTCAGTGATAGCAAGGTGTCAATCATTGTGTGGGGGTTTCTACACAAAGAGGTAGAACGGAGTATAACCTGTGCTCAGCTATACTAATGAATTGTAAGCAAACGTGACGAAAAGTAAGATGGAGTTCAAATGTATGTCAACATCAACATACATTGAGATCATTTCCACTGAAATTCTATTTAGTTTTTCACATAGACAGTTGATTTATGGGTGATAGCTGGAAGTCTTGGGATGGATTGTTCGAGTGTTGCTCGAGTGTTGCAGACATGAACTCTGATCGCGTCTTATAGAAGAATCTGCGGCGCTCCATGCTTCAGCATAATATCCTCTACTAAAATGTTTGCTACCTCCGATGCGGTCGCCTTCGGCAGTGCTTTGTTGACTGCATACTTAGTAAAATGATCAACTTGCAATCACGATTCATCGATTGCTAGCGGTTTAATTCGGGAAGCAGTTTAATAAGTCACGGTAGAATGGTTTTTTAGTGACAGTTAAGGGCTGGAGATTGCCGGATGGGAGTTGAAAGGCACTCTTCCTAGCTTGGCAGGTTAGACATCGAGTGCAAAACAACGTATAGCTTTGCTTTGTCCCAGCCAAAAATACTTTTGGCATACTCAAGCGATTGTCGTCGTTGTATCGAGGTGAGGGCAATTGGCTCCAAGTGACAGACTTCGATGCCAGTTCGGCGGAGATGAGATGAAATCACAAGTAAGACCGGGTTGAAGGTTGATTCGTAACTCCGCTTACATAAACTCGTTTCCATGATTATCGGATTGCTGTTGTGATTACAATGCATCGATGTACAGTGCATCTCGGCGTTCTTCTGCGGTAATGTTAACTGTCTAGTGATTAATTAATTTCCATTAATTTCCCGTCTCACTGTGCATTTTCCTAAGACAAACAGCTGATTTTCAGTGCCCCTTCGGAGAACAGGTGAATTCGTTGGTGATATTATTTTGTATCTTCTTTTTCTAAATGTCTCTGATATTACACTCACTGCAGCGCCGGAATCTATAAGTGCTTGTGTTGGTTGATCATCAAAATACGTGGTGATATTATTGAACACCAGATCTGCGGAAGCAGGTGCGACAAAGCTGCCGTCTCCAGTTGTCGCATCGCTTAGTTTTCCGGAGCTGCGGAAGAAGAGCTGCGACCTTTTTTTGGTTTGCGTGTTTCATACCAAGTATGACTGCGTCTGTATGGACATTGTGTGGGGTAGTGTCTTCCATTTGCTGGCGATCATGACCGACTGCGATGACTCTCTGCATAGGTACGGCGAATAAATATCTCTCGGCAAATAAATATCTCTCGATAAATCATACAGGTCACTGCATGGGTATTTGGCGTGATTGGTACTCTTGATTGTGCTTCGTCGCTCGGCGTTTTGGGGGTTCTTGATTAAGTGTCCGATGCGACGGCAATAAAAGCACAGGGGTTGTCCTGGGCGCTCCTCCATTCCTGTTGCCTTCGACGGGGTTCGACGGAGTATTGGCATTGCGGGAAATACTGTGTTTCTTGGACCGGAAATTAATGCGTGGAATCCTTAACAGTTGTCTTCGTCTGCGGAGACTGATCACACTTTAGCGTTGTTATTGAAGCGATCAGCTGTTGGCTTTGTTGCTGCAGCTGTTGAATTGCTTCAGACTGGGTGTGGATATGGGATAAGCTATGGGTGCGACTCGAACGTATACCACATTCGGTATTCGCTTGAATGATATCGACTCTGCCAATCTGTGTTGTCGCACTCTCAATGCGTTGGCATTCTTCCAGGAATGCGGCTGTACTGTGATCATTAATACCAATAATAAATTATATACATCCTCCACTCCTCCTTTGATGAGATGTTGCAGCTTTTCAGGGTCTGTCATCTCTCAAATAGTCGCTCTGCAAAGATCCAAAATATCTTGCGCATATTGTTCACAATGAAGGTGACGGTTTGTGCCATCAGTTCCAAAATCTTTCTTTGCATGTTCTGCGCTGCAGTAAACTGCTGCTGGAAAATCTGCCATGTTGTAATTACTGCCTCATTGTTTTCAAACCATTTATATGCGGTGCTTCCTAGCGAAAAGTAAATGTTGGTGAGTTGCGCCGCGTCGTCCCATCTGTTTACCTTTGCAAATCGGTTTTAGTCGGCAAAAGATCCTCATTAATACGGGCAAAGAAGGTTCTTTGTTTCCAGAATCGATGGTGATGACTAGAGTAGCTACTATGTAGGTTGGCTGATTGTCAGTCATGATGTCCAATGGACGTAGACACAGGCAATCGTTGGCTTTTTCCGGATGCATTGGGCGGTGAAAAGGTGACTTCCTCTCGGCGGTCAATGGTGAAGTACGCTGGAGCAAAACCGGAGTTTCGGTGCCCTTATTTGTGGTGAATGTCTCTGGCCACTGGTTCATAAAATAAGTTATATCAGCTAGAAATAATATCTGACAAGAACTCTGTTTATTTACATGATGCATGTTTAAATCCGCTATTTACAAACGCTGTGATTGGCTACCGTGTTTTACAAATTGATTGGGGTATTTAAATTACACGTGGGATTTAACTGATGTTTAACTATCTTCTTAAATAATAAAGAATCAGGGATAAGAAGCACGGTCAGTGGAAAATTAGAATAGTCAATCGATAATAAAATAAATACTGAAAAAATTATTATGATTATTACAAACAGTAAGATAACTAAGCATATGCAATGAATAAATAGAACTATTATGAACATATAAATGACTAATATAATAAAAACCATTACAATATCCAAGCTGCCAGATCTCCTCCTTAGTCTCTTTGGAAAGAGTGGACGTGCATTGTCATGGAGCAGGAGAACGCAAGACCGTTTCACCATGTTCCGATGTGCGTTCAGCATTTTGATGTGTAACATCCCCAAATCTAAGCTGTACAGAGTAGCCGTGACCGTCTGGCCTGGTTTCAAGAAGGTTCGATGGATCAAACCTGCAGTAGTCCAACATGCAACAGGTTTCATCACTTTTCCGACTGCCTCCTGATCGTCACCAGGAAATGGTTGAAAAATGGATACTGAACGTCTCGGCAAGTTGACGGAGGGTGTTATGTATTATGTACAAATGGCTTCAGTTCATCGTTGTTGATATCTGATGGTGACCTAACGCATTCGTGATTTCTGAGACATTCATTACCGAAACTTCTGGAACAAACTATACACCGTGCTTTTGGATGTGGTTCCCTCCCCAAACGCCATGTTGACTTTCTTCGCTATCTCGCGTTGCTGCCCAGTTTCCACTTACAAAGTGTAATTACACGAATATCGCGACTCTCCATCTGAGGGCTTCAGGAACTTCAGTGCCTTCAGGGACCACTAAAATACTTGGCTAAGGTCGAAGGTTTTCTACCATAATAAGCCTTTGTTCTGGTCACATGTCAAATGTTCACAGTCCTTCCCATCAGCCAATGCAAAGAATGGAATTTTCCATTTTCCCATCTCACCTGCAACTGCCTAATATCAGATTTGTTTGCTATAAAGACATGATAACGGACATTATTTCAAAATCGATTGAAGCTGAAAGCACGAAAAAAATGTTGCACAGTTGGGTTTGAATAGAAAAATTGATTTCTCTCTGAATATATCATTGAAAAAGGATGTTGATATTTATTGAATAACATTAATGACAGCTCCATTGTTTTTGTTAAAGCTATGATTGTAACCACTGGTTTACTTCCCTGAAATTTTTGTTGGTTTTTTGCTGCTAGTATTACGTATGTTCTTTAGTTAATTCTAAACAATTAGAATGAATTTGAATCTTCTTTCTTTCCAATTTTAAATTTTACACTATTCCTTGAAGACTTAAGTATTTTTCAATGTCATACGCAAACTATGTCGAAGAGACGTAACAAAAGATATCAAAAACCTAGTAGTTTATTTAGTAGATCATTGCGCATTGCAATTGAAATACTGAATTATGTTTATTAAATAAAAAAGAACAAAATTTCGGAATTTAAAAATAAAAAAGAACCATATGAAACTTTTCTCTTTTCAGATTATTGTTGATATTCCAATTTATATTCCTGAAGAAGTTTGGGTCCCTTCCAGACCTACTTGAGAAGACTATTTCTCACTAAAACCAAAGCATTCTAAGCTTTCCAATTAGAATAACATAATTGAACATTTATTATATTACCTTATTTACTTCTTCTTCAGTAAAGAATTAATTTTAGAATCCGTTGTCATTACTTTTCTTCGATTTATTTTGACAATATTACAGAGTTTTCAGAATTAATTTCTTGAACTCCTTCATTTAACTGTGATTCGCATCGACTTCTTTATAAAAATTGGAAACATTTCACTGTTTAATTACTTCACTGCTATACGTCGAAGTAAATTAAGAAATTTTTATTCAACTCATAAAAGCATTAAGAGTTTCAGATCTAGGAAATATTAGTTCTAACGTACCATATCTCGCCAGTTGGATTAGCTAAAAGGTGAAGCTAAATTTTCTAATTTCCTGCAACATTAGAGGAATTAATGAGTGAAAGTTGGTTGAAAATTATTTAAAAATTCAAATGGAGTACCATAGTATTTAATATTCAGTATAATGTCATCGTAATACATTAATATATTCGCCTTTTCTCTTATCTACGCTCGTAGAATCTTGTAAAACATAGATATTTTGTTTATTTTTATTGCTAAGATAAAGCCTATTATATTTTATGTTAAAGTTGATTTTTAAGTCTAAATAAAAAGCATCCATATTCTTTAACATTCCTATTATTTAAACGAAAAATTGAACTAAAAATTTAAACTAAAGTAAATTGATTGTGTCTGCTACACTATCTCTAAAGAAAAAAAAAGCGAAGGAATATCACAGTTTTTTGCTTAGAGTACAAGAATTACTTTCTGACCTCAGCAAGAATAGAACAGATTACCAACATATATAAAGATTGAGATTACTTTGATGCTACTTTCTTCCTTTATACTGTTACTGGGGAAGTTTTTTTCTTAATACTGACATGTGAAAAGTTACATAAAAGCACTTTCAGGTTTTTCTTCATTCCAAAGAATTATTTCTTACAAATAATTGGAAACGAATTTTAAAATTGTTTGCACTACCAAAATATTTTCCTTTTGTATTTTCTAATATTAAAAGTATCTTTTTATTTTTCAACTAATTTTACTGCTAATACGTTTAGAATGGCACTGACCTTATTACCAAAATGAATGAAGTTGTTCTTGTTTATTCCATATCTCGGTGTCCAAAATTCCGAAATATTGGCCCCTGGTACCTTCATGAGTTCAGATATCGGAATATCAGTCTTTCTTCCATCTATTCCAAATATTTGTCTGTATTGATCTCTAAGATTATTGAAATATGGAGAATGGAGATAAGGTTGAAATGGACAAATTGTTAGACTGGCCAAAGTCAATGTTTGGTTCCTCTCAATCCTATATTTCGTATCAGGGGAGTTATTTATGTAATTCTTTAGTTCAGTGAAAATATGGCAACTGCAGAAAATGCCACTAATTACAATAGCAATGATCCAAACAGTCTTCAGCTGAAGTGAAGATCGTTTACTTAAAATTCGATCAAATCCAACGATTCCAATACTTGGTTGAGGAATAGCTCTCAGTTGAGTAACGGAATTATCTTGGTTTTGAATTCCCCGATTTCTTCTTGTTTTTCGATTGATCCAGAAGTTTTTTAGTTCAATGCCAGTTTCCTTATTATTCCTTTTACGTTGACTCTTGGTTTTTCTCTCCAGATACTATAAAGAGATGCAAAAACATAAAATGATGAAGTTAAAGTAATTTTGACTTCTATAGTTTCAAACCACATCAGTTTCAAATTAAATGATTCATAGATTCGTAAATTAACTAACTGAATCAGAACAAAAATATTCTACATCTAATTCTGAACTTGGCAATGTTGTGAATATTAGGAAAAGAAATTAAAATTCTATTCTCTTTTAATAGCAATTAATAGATTTTTAAATGTATTTCCTTCAATTTTTTTGGAAAAATGTTGAGAAGTATTTATTGAAGTAATTTCAAAATTAATTATTTCATTTTCTTAGATTTTAAATTTTTTTATTTTTTTTTATTTCATAACTAGCCGGATACCGTCGCTTCACTCTGGAACCCTTGCATATATAGCATTAAAAGAAAAATAAACACTTTATTTACTTCAAATCAAATTTAACATGCATGACAAGTTATCATTACTTAAAAGAAAATAAGAAACGCACATAACTAGGAAAAAAATTCACTGAACGAATTTTTGGTTTACATGCTGGGAACCGGAGACGGTACCGTTTCGAGTTGCAACACTCTCATCAGTCCGGTCCTGCCCAGCATACCCAGTTCAGTGAAAAAGGACAATAAACAAAACGGACAAACGAACAAGACAATGACCCCTCATTTTAAAAAAACATCAATAAACAAATCAAGAATAAAAGGGGAGAACAATCAATCCACTCTAGCATTAAGCTTAGCTGATTAAGGATTAATTCATTTAAAAAGTTAGTATCAAATCAAATTTAACGTGCATAACAAGTTATTATTAAAATTCAAAGTTAATTTTGGTTTATGTGCATGGTTACTTTATTTATTTAGCAAATTAATATTGAGATCGTCGGAGAATATAGATTATGACTTCCAAGCCCGTTGTGACTTCTCCGGATAACTCAGATGTATTGCGCCAACCACACACCAAAAATTTAAAGCGAAAAAATTACTAATTACGAATTTTGCATGTATCTTGCAAACGCAGAAACGTTTGTGAATGACTGATATATCATTCGATAGAACTTTCAAATATCAACATTTTCTCAATATAATGTTCTCATCCAACTTTTATACTTTTCCTTTAAATTAAGAAAAAGTCCAAATTTGATCCTTTAAAAGGCGACATCTTAGAAACCAAAAATTTTTTTCGAAAGATTCTTATAAATGCCTTTTGTTTCTATTAAAAAGATCTAAATTTTATCCATTTGCATTATCCACAATTGGAAAAACTTAAAGTTATGACAGACAGAATAACGTTTTTATAATATAAGATTCGTGTAATTTTAAAAACTTTTTTCTTTGTAATTAAATATTTTTTTTGTATTAATATTAAATTATTAGTTCAAAATTAAGTTTAAAAATCATTACATTCTTATATCTTGTTGAAACAAAAAATAAAGAAGAAAGATCTTATTGTCTTCCTTCCTTAAAATCTTATTTATTCTAACTTATTATTATATATTAAATAATTATCTTAAGTCTTTTTTCATTTTGTAAGAGTTCATGAAAATGAGCAAAACCAAGAAGTCTACAGTCATTTTCAAATCTAACTTTAGAAAGAGAAAAGTCCTGCCTCACTCACTCAGTCAGCTCAAACCCTTGGACCTAGAAAGCTGAAATGTTGCACAGAGGTTCCCTTTACGGTGTAGACAAGGATTAAGGCCAGAGTTTTCGAAATTCCCACGGGATAGGGAATAAAGAGGATTTGTATTTTCGCTGTAAAGTTGCCTTATCGATTTGTACGCATATGTCGCCAATCCGCAATACAAAAGTTTTCCGGAGAAGGCCTGGGAACGACCTGGCACACCTACATTATCCACTCTCGATATTATTTTGCTAAAAAAAAAAGTTTTTTTTTTATGCTATGCATGCAAGGGTTCCGGAGCAAAGCGACGGTACCCGGATAGTTATAATTAACTGTTCAATGCAAATAGTTCAAATTTTACATTTTGTGAAAAAAATTAATTAAATCAGCCTTAATTACTTAAAGCGTCTAAAAAAGATCAATTTTCATCTTATTTCACGAGCACATTAATGGATTAGCTAATTAGATCAATTATTATTCTTTTGATTACAAACCCCATTGTTTAGATTCTAATGTTTTTAGTTTTTCTTTTTTATGGGAATTTGATGTTCTTTTCTAGTTCTGCGACATTCAAATTTCAAGAAACGGTTTCTGGAAGTTAAGGGCAGGACACAAGAAAACAAAGACAAGATACATGATAATAGGCTAATAATACCCAATTTTTTGAAGATTTATAGAAGCATTTTATCCCAATGAAAGTTTGTAGCTAATTTTAATGACTTAATAGAATCAGGAAATAATTATTTTCCTTGAATCAAAGTTTGTAAGTGATTAAACTCTAAATCCTTTATAAATATTAAACTGTGACATATATTTAGTTTCTACTTTACATGATTTTGAATTAATAAAATTCGTAATTAAAGTTTAAAAGCACTTGACTATGGTCTGGAAGAGCTTGGTTCACTGATTTTTTGTCAGGTTAAGTATCCTCTAGACCAGTCTTGCAATCCACTCGCCTTTCGGAAAATTCAAGACCGGATATTATTGGTGGGTGGGTTTTGTATTGATTGCCCAAAGTCATTCAAGAAATGTCTTCAACAGCCCCATGGATCAAATTAAGTCCATGTAATATAGCCGTAATCGTTGCCATTTTATAAATGCATTTTATTTTATTGAATTACAAGAATTATTTATTGCTGGAAGCGAAATTTTTAAAGATATCAAGTAAATTACAGAAATAACTTTGCAGTAGGCTAAAATGCAAAACGCTAAAAATTTTAACTTAGTGTTTAGCAGTGCTTTTAACTGCTTTCCAAAATATTAATGAAGTAAATTAGAAAGAGATTAAAATTAATGAGAAAATTGATGGGGCATGCAATTTCATGTTTTTTTTAATCGTGTTTTTTCCTTATATAATACTGATAACAGTTTCTAGCTGATAGCTGAGGGCAATAGATTTGTAAAAACGGAATAAAAAATTGCATATCAAATAATATTGAAAACTGCATTTTTCTATATTAAAATTTCATAAACACCTTTGGAGAAATAAATGCTAACGTAGTTACCTGCATATGTATAACTTCTATGATGATTTCAGCAATTTCTAGGATTGTCAGGAGATTAATGTCAATAAATACTCCTAAACTACCTCCTACTTCAGCTATTAATTGTGGTACGGAATACCATTCCTGTTCCGTTATAACAATTTTTTGTCTTTCGAAATACTGCACGAACATTGTGTAATCTTTCCCATTCTTATTAGCTATTTGTCCAACAAAATAATGAAGAACTTCAGAGCATTTTCGGGGACATTGTCGTCTACACTCTTCTTTTTTAAAATGTTTGCTAAAAGTTCGGAAGGAGTTTCTCAAAAGTGCGGGGTCATCACAATATTTCAACGAAGCATTTGTCAAGAATGGTAACCTAAATGTTAACAAAAAAACAAAAAACAAAAAAAAAACAAATGTAAATCATACGCATTAACATAGAGGAGTCGAAGGTTCCTGTATACAGATACTTTGGGATGAAGCGAAAATAGTTTGGGAGGTAATAATGCAGATCATTCTCAGGAAAAAAGGTTATAGGAAAGAGATATTACGGGCTTCTAATCTTTATTGATCAAGTTTAATTTCAAACGAAGTTGGGGCGTTTATAATACATTTTCAAGACATTGACTGACAACATAATATACTTTTCCACTAATGTGAGAACTTAGTGTGGCTCATTTGAAGGTACGAGTAATGTTAAAAAAAAACCGTACTTCCTAAAAAACGCGCAAACCGGAACATAGAGGTCACTGTGGCTATTGACAGCACCTAAGGGCAGGTTTTGACAATTATCTGCCGCTTGTATCGTTCCTCTGTGAGCATTAGTTATTGAGCTACATCTGGTCAAGTGAGCACGTGCACAATATGTTTGTCGGATTTAGCAATGAAAGATCTTGAAGAACAACAACAACAAGGTTTCAACATTGTAGTCATAAACTCACGTCTCGTATCTGTTATCATTTTCTTAAGAAAGTTTTCATTACAATTTGCACTGGCAAGCACATTCCTGTGAAGGTTCAGGTCGTCCTTTAAGTTACCAGAGCAGATGCAGCCCATTGATCCAAGGTCGCCGGGTCGCTTGGTTCTTCATGTTTAGAGAGGTCGACCCTTGACGCGTCGTCTCAGGGTAGATGGGGGGGGGGGTCAACGAAGTGTCGCCATGCTGGCTGCAAATTGTTTACTTTTTGGGGCCGATGAGGGATAGCTGGTCTGGGACAGGGTAATTTAGCTTAAAAGAATTCTCTCATCGATTCGAAGTTGGAGAAAACACAAAATAAAGAAATTCAATAAATTACAATGAAGAGAATAATATTAATGGAAATGGGGGGGGGGGGCGAATATAAGAATAAAGATAATAAAATAAGGGATAATAGTGGCATGGTTAATTATATAGGAAAAGAAAATATACCGTGACATAATGATATATTGCAAGAATGTTAGTAATGTTATTGTTGTTCATGAAGCATCGTTGTTGTCAGTGTTTAATTGTTATCAATATTTATGTGTTTTATACTTTCATTATTAATAACTATGCTGCTGAATAAAACAGTTTTCAATTGTTAGCATATTTAATAAAATGTTTTTAGTTCTTATTTTGTAACCGTTACCTTATACTGAGGAAAAAGAATATTTTTTTGTCTTCTTGTCCTCTATAACCGCCTGATGAAGTCCTTCGAAAGGAAGTACGAAATATTGTGGATATTATAAGAATGTTATTTAATAAGGATTTCTAGAAGTAAATTACTTTTTTAAAAATTTTATGAAAGATGCCTTTATTAATAGTTAGGAAACTTAAAACCTACCTGCATTGTAAGTTCGAATATAATTTCTTTTCAATGCATTTGGTTACACAGTTCTCTACATCATTTCCATTTTCACAAGGGTTTTTCTTCCAATTCACATTACGTATCTAAAAAAAGAAATAAAAATCTCTTTTCATGATAGTTTAAGCAATAGTAGATTCAGATACTTAACATTTAATAATTTTTCCAAAAAATACTAAGAACTATTTCCATTATTTTTTGTTTCTATAGGAAACTGCTTTCCTGAATTTTAAAAAAGAAAGTTAAAATAAAGTTTTAGAATGCAAAATTAATGATTAGTGATGTGAATCACAAATGAAATTTCATGTACAAGTACAAAATTTTGGTGTTTTCAAAAAAGTTTATAATAATATAAAATAAAGTCAAATTCAATTTATAAAAAATTTCAAATATAATTTTTAATAGGCACTAAAAATATACTTATATACCTGGTGGGCATAAAATAATGTGAAGTGTTCAGAGTCCTCTAGGGAGGAATGTATTGGACGAATCGTAACAACATTTGGTGGACATACAGAGTGGAACAACATTCGGTGGAATGGATTTGTCGCACCTGTATTGCAATTCGATCTTCAAAGTCGGGATATCGAGGATATGTCTTTGATACACAATGGGTTTAAGAAATCCCAACAATCAAAAGTCACATTGATTGAGATCAGGAGACCTCGGTGGCCATCCTGTGGGAAATGCACGACCTATGATTCTGGTGTCAGAGTAATGTTGCCGCAACACATGCTGTATCTGACATCCGATGTAGGGTGGTGCACCATCCCGCATAAAGATGGACGAATCGAGACATTCTGTTTGTTGCAGTTCTGGAACACAAAGTTCTTTAGGATATCGGAATACCGTGCAGCATTGACGGAACAGGTCACTGGTCCACATGGGTGAGTTTACTCGTAAAACTAAGGGCCGATGACAAACCAATTGCCTTTCGGTGATTGGATAGGCATCTGCAGACCCATTTGTGGATTAGTCGCAGCCTAAATGTGGCAGTCGTGTGTATTAATATCACCGTTCAAATAAAAGTGCGCTTCGTCACTCAATCCGCCACTGCCATGCTTCACCCACTTTCATGATATTAATGCAAACTTACTGCGAGTGGTCGCATCGCCAGGGCGCAGGATTTTATAGGTGTTAACTTCAGCATCTGATGCAAAATTTTCCGCACCGTTGAGTACGGGATATCCGTTTGCCGGGTTATTGCCCCTGCACTGCTGTTCGTCATCTCTTGTTCCACAACAGCAGTTGCAACTGGTTGGTGACTCATAGCTTTGCGTTCCCGGCCTGGTTGCACTGCTGGAGTTCCAGTAGTTTCAAAGCTTTGAATAATTTTTCGTAGATTTGTTATGCTCATCGGTTTTCATCGTAGGATCTTCAACTGCCGAAATTCCCGAAGGGCAGCACTGGCATTCTTGTCCCACTAATAATACAGCTTCACTAACAAAGCACGGTCATGTAAGGTAAGAGCCATCGAAAGTCAGTTCGTCACCGAGTGGTGTGAGTTCTCCAAGCCTTTCCTTTTATCTTGATCGCTCTACACGTAACGCTGTTATGCAAATTATTGCGTTAACAGTGCCACAATTCCCCTTGTTGGCAACTTTTGGTACTATATTTTTTTTTTAGAAATTGAAACCGCATGTTTACTCTAAGTCCTCCGAATGTTGTAGGTCCAATACATTCCTCGCTAGAGGGCTCTGAACACCTCACGTTATCTTATGCCCATTCGGTATCATCATATATTAAAAATGAAGTTTATTACAAATATAAGAATACATGTATAAGGAAAAAAAGTATTGTTTCCTTCTGTGAGTTCATGGGATCGTTCGTCTTCCGCACTTTGCCAAATTCTTTCAGGCGCTGTAAAATTGTTGTGTGAGATATCACTAGTTTCTCCAGTCAACTTGATGTGGGTAAGATTCTATCAGTTCTTTCACCTTCTCGGCTGAAACCACTTTCTCTTGACGTCCTCTAAGTGCATTCTTTAGTTGTAATCTCCATTCCGGAATTTTCGAAACCAATGCTGCAATATTCTTTGGCTTACAAAGTCTTCACCAAAACACTACATATATTCCTCTTCGCTTCAGTGGCTGATAAGTCTCGTAAGAACTCATCAAGCATCATTTGTTGAATATCCAAAGTCTCAATGTTTTGGTTCAACTCACAAAACAGGACGAAGAATACAGAAAGAATCTCATGACAAGTCGATACCAAATGCTAGGGGGGTCCTTCAACCGAGTTAAATACATACCAAAAGCATACTTCAATTACTTCCCAAAAAGTTGTGATTATTTCGAGATCAACCAAACCGACATTCTTGGATTCCAGTCTGCTAAATGAAACGATTTATAAATTTAATGTTTCGATATATTAATGATTATTGTTAAAAAAATGAAATAATTTTAAGATTTTTAAAGTTTTATAGAAACTTTCATTTAAAGTTTCCTCAAAACAGCAATAGAAACCATATACATTTGTTTTATATTTTATCAAATTTACTTGAGTTTAAATTTGCTTCAAGTATTTTAGTCAGTGTTTTGATAATTTCCGTTTTAAATTGTCAGCTGTTTATGTTTAATTTCAAAGTTTAATGGAATACAATTTACTTGAAAGAATGATAATTTATTCTTCCTTACTTATTTACTTACTTACTGCTATAAGAAAATACTTAAAATTTTCATTTAACAAAATTCAAGCGAACTCAATACCTCTATTATTTCTCCAAGGAATTTTGTATGAACTCCAAACACTTCAAATAATCCTTCATCTATTAATAGAAATGCAGGATTCTCTTCTATTGATATCAGCTGCACCTGTTAAAAAAAATTGACTTTTATTTTATTTTTTATATAATCTAGTACGTAAAAAAAGCACTTTATTAAATTCACGTTATTTTTTTTTAATTTTTGCACATCCACTGAATAAAGTTGCCATACCTCAGTTTAATGGGCAATGAATAGATATAAAGACCCTGTACCAACAACCCAAAATGACGACAACAGCCGAAGTCATCTAATAATTGTTCACAGCAGTCTGAGACAACCAAAAAGGAAGTCGAGTTAATTAGTACTCTGATTAGTTAGATGTATTCAACGAAAGCCGTAATGGACCATGGAAGCTCTACGAGGCCATTTTATTGACCTTGGATTAGGATGAGGTGGGGTGGTCAGCCCAACGCTCGTCTAGGAAAGAAACCCAGTTCCCATTCACAGGGGCCTGCATGGAGGAAAAATTAGAGTGGAAAAATTCGTGACTTCAGTTGAGGTTGGGGATTGAGCGCCTCCTACTTGCAGTTAAGCGCCCTAATACTCTGCTACAAGGCATAAGAGATGACGTAATTGCTAATGCTTCACTATGCTATTTTGTCGTTGCGAAATCTGAATAATTATTGGGAAATAGCGATCGTTGTTACCGATAGTAGTGCCAACAACTTGCTGTCACTTTAATGATACATCCTGATAAAACTCCTTATACATTCATTTAACCGTGAAATCATGTCATTTCTTTAAAATGAAGATTATAGAGTTTTTTTGTTGTTACTTATCCAATTACTCATAGAAAAGATATATTTTTATATTTTTATGAAAAAAAAATTATTAATATAATAATTTTATTCATATGCAGGCACAACTGGTGATTGTGTTATCTTTACATTTAATGGAGTTTTTTATGCAGTTTTATGATGATTGGGTTTACATGTACGTGTAAGGCGACAGGATGTTGTCTTGAAATTGCTATTAATTACAATAGACGTATGTTTCAAAAAACAATTGTATTTTTCTAAATTGTTGAAATTATTATTCAATGAAATGTTCATATAGTTATTTGAACAAGCTTATTTTCTATACATGAATCAAATCAATATATTTCAAAGGAAGTTCTTCTTTCATTAAATATTGACATTTATTAATTTCATACAAGCCTAACTTCACAATTTACTTTATAATAATGCAATTCAGAACTATCGTCTAATACAGTGGCTCCCGGCCTGGGATCCACGAACCTCTGAGCATACTTGAAAAAATATTAAATAAAGGCGGGAAGAGACAGATATGTCAACATAGACAAGAGATAAGGCAAAAGTTGTGAAATTATTTCAATGCTTTGGTAAGGGGCGATGCGGTGTTTATTCACCTTATTATTACATAGTTTTTAAATCAACCATTTATTTCCAGTTAGAACATATTGGCTAAAATTGATATAACAATAAACATTAATTACAAATATCTTGCTAATACTTCATGTACAATTTTTGAAAATGGGCTGTCAGGAGATATGCAAGTGATAAAAGATTGGAAACCGCTAGTCTAAGACATAGGCCTAAGAAGTTAGTCGGGCATGGATTTTCCTGTCATATCTAATCACCGACGGAGGTTTCCACGGGATTACATCTACGGACATGACAAATTAATGGATTTTATCAATGAATCCATGTGAAATAATGTGATCTTCACATCTAAATATACTTCCACAGATAAAACCGGCTGAATTTCATTAATTAACATTATGGTATTAAGCATGAAGTGTTTTAGCATCATTTAAGTACCTCTCCACAGACAAGATAAAACATTACATCACAAGAATTTTTTAAAACAAAATTGATATGCAAAATACAGAAACATCTTTAAAAACTCCTTTTTATATTCGACGATATTTTGCAGGGATTTTATCATCCAGCTTTTTCAAGTCTTATTTTTAGAATATAACATCAACAACAAGAAAGTCATATCATGTTCAAATTTACAACATAAAGGTCTAATCATATTTAAATTATATAATAATAAGAATTTAACAACAAAAAATATTATTTTGTCCCAGTAATAAACAATAATGGAACATTTTATTAATGAAATTATGAAAGACAGACAGTAATAATGATTTTATTTAAACTTTGTTTCTTTTTCTCTGATTATATCTTGAAAATATGATAGTGTGATTTGCATTAACAAAGTATTCTTTGTCTTTGTTAATGCAGTCGAAAGATTTATTATACATGCTTCTATGACATATCTTGCATGCTTGTCCAAAATTTTAAGAAGTATTTCAACTTTTGGGTCTGGATTATGTTTCTCTTGTACACAATGCTCATCCCATTCTGAAATTTGTGGGTGGTTGTTCCTATAGGCTACTTTATGTTCCCGGACTGTTCATTTAGCATCCTAACAGTATTTAGGATGCACATTCTACATTTTAATTTGTAAACTGTTCCCATAGTTCTCTCTCATCAACTGTTGTTTTGTCAATTCCTTTGTTCTTTAATAATAATTTAATATTTTTTCCTTTTTTATGGATTATCTTGATATAATTTTTGGTGACATATTTCTTTAATTATGCTTTTGATTTTGATCCCATTAGGTAATTTAAGGACTTTATTATGAGTTATTTTAATTCTTCTTTTTTCTTTTCCTTTGTTTTTCCTGTTGTGTCTTTGAAACATTTCTTGAAGAAAGTCTCCGGGTATTCATTAATTTTCAGTGTTTCCCTGAAATGAGATATTTTTTTCATCCGATTTTTCGTTATTTTTAGTGTTTGTTGTAATACGATTGAATGTATTAGTAATCACTGTTTTTTTAATTTTTATATTGTGTGCCGATGTGTAGTTGATGAAATGCCAGCTTTTTAAATTCTTTTACATAATGTTCATATGAAATATTTGTCCTATTATTTTTTAGTGTTAGATCCAGATAGTTAATTTAGTTTTTTATATCTTCTTGTTTTGTATATTTTATGTATTTATCAACTAAGTTTATTCTATACAATTGTTTTAACGTGCGTACCTTATTTATAGTATGTTAAAATTAAGCCAACGCACAAAACTACAATAA